>JAUMHB010072083.1:0-13106 GCA_032359685.1 Pittosporum tobira | reverse complement strand
CACTGTTGCAGATATTTAAAATTATTGATATTAACCGTAGAAAATTATTTATCAGATATATATATATATATATATATTATTACTCATATTATGTTGCAAATCTTTGTTGGAGTACTAGTATAGTAGAAAGTGACATGCTAATAATTATTAACTATTTGAGTTTTATGGTGGCTCAAAAGTCGTCCGACAAATATTAGTGGGGTCCACTAATACTTTGTCATTATGCGGCGCACGATACGGGAACAAATATTCTCTAACATTAACATTGGCAGTCTTTATGTTAAAAAATATTTGTATTTAGCACCCTGTAGTTTATTTTATCTCCAACAATACCATACTGTTTAAGATAAATAAATTTCATAAAATACGAAAAATATTGGGTTCTTACAATCTACTCCGCTTAAGAAATTTCGTCCACGAAATTTAGCATACTTGGGATGTCAAAGAGGTGAGGGTACTTAGATCACATTTATGACTCTAGCTCCCAAGTCATCTCTTCCATACTATTATTTTGCCAAAGGACATTGACTTGGGGTATAACCTTTGACCGTAAAATATGCTCCTTCTTATCTAAGATACGGACTGGAGTTTCTTTGTAGGTTAAATCCTAGGCAATCTCATCAGACTCTATTTCAATGACATGTTTAGGATCCTTCATATATTTATGTAATATAGATATGTGAAAGACATTGTGAACCTGAGTCATACTGGGTGGTAACACTAATTTATAAGCTACAACCCCCATTCATTCTAAGATTTCGAATGGTCCAATAAATCGAGGATTAAGCTTCCCTCTTTTTCTAAATCGGGTTACTCATTTCCATGGGGAAACACGTAGAAAGACATGATCTCCCACTTTGAACTCGATATGTCGTCGATGAAGGTTAGCATAATTCTTCTGTCGCTCCTGTGCCATTTGAATACGTTGTCGAATTTGGTAGATCTTCTCGGTAGTTTTGTGCACCAATTCTGGTCCCAGTAATTTTGCCTCTCCAACTTCGCTCCAGCATACAGGTGAATGACATTTTTGTCCATATAAGGCTTCAAAGAGGGCCATACATATGCTTGCTTGATAACTGTTGTTGTATGAGAATTCCACCAATGGTAAGTGTTTGTTCCAATTTCCTTTGAAATCAAGTGCACACAACCTCAATAAATCCTCAAGTGTTTAGATTGTCCTTTCCGATTGCCCGTCTGTCTATAGGTGATAAGCAGAACTGAGTTGTAATTATGTGCCCATTGATGTGATAGCCCCAAATTTCCACTACCGAATCAACATGGAAATTGGATCGTCAGATATCGTTCTCACCATACGGAGTTGTAAATATTTGACAACTTGTCCTGTATATCTTACAATAGAATCTCACATATGAATAAATATACACACAACGAAAGCATAAGCTTTAATTAAATAATAAAGGTCTTACAATAATAGGGTATGGTACGAACATAAGTCGCACAATATTCGATTACAACATTCAAGTTAGAGAAATCCGAGAATATCCTAGTAATATTCTACCTTGCTCTTTGCCTTAGAGGATTCGCCTTGCTTTACTGATTCTGGAAGGTATAAAACATAGCAAGAATGAGCGAAATATGCTTAGTAAGAAATTATTCTATTTTGAATAAAATTATCATTCTAATCAAAATAATAAAACGATGTAATTTTGAATCGTTAAAACTTAACATTTTGAATTCATGAGTTTAATGTGAATTCCATCAAAGCATACATGATATACAAGTAAATGTAATATCACATCATTTAACAATTAATAGCATAAATGATTGAACACTAATTTGGGTGGCATTTATGTCTGACACTTTGTCAAATAGTCATCCTCGACACAAACTCAAGTCTAACAACTCGTGCCCGTATACCTCACAGCTACAGGAATTAACAATGTAGGGTTTCGGCACAACGGTCTTTAGGTTTGTTCAATATTCGATTTCAAATTATCATAAATATGATAAACATTTCATCATGGCATGTTTATACATGGTAGATATGTATAACCATTTTAGACAGTTCAAGAATTTAACTTGAAATAATAAATAATGTACAAGCAGTTAAATTTGTACAATCATGACAAATACGTATAATGAAATTTAAATCATACGTCTCACAACATGTTCACAAATTGTTGCATTGGATTCTCAGGCTGAGCCTGATGGTTTAATGGTGGTTGTCCTCTTCTTGGCGGCATGGTTCTGTCATAAGATAAGGTGTTTGCATATTTAGATACATATACTTTAGTATTCAAATAACTCATGAGATAGCACAAATAAGGATTTCATTAATTACAAGAAAGGTTACAAGAAAGTAAAAATGATAGTTATAGGTTACAATACATCGTGGATTCATCGATCTGGGTAAAATTTATATTTTAACCTAACTACCTAATACCACGGGTCTATCTCCCCACATCAGTGGTCCCTAACCCATCAGTAGGTCTTCTCCTCGCTCGGTAGAGCAGAATCGTACTACTTCTCGAGGTTGCTGGCCACATGCTCGATAAAAGCGGGAATTTGCTCATGCCTTTCTGCAATTCGAAGGCGATTAACACACTTCTACGACCTGTCAAAAGACTGCCTATAACTTGCAGCAATCCTCTTCGCAGCATGTTCCCAGTGTTGTGCACTCCGCTTAGCGTACACGTTTTTTGGACTGCAAGTGTAAGATTTCTTCATCCCTTCTCTTGAGTAGCACTTCAGTTTCTTAAAGCCTCTCCCACAGACGATCCTCAGTCATCATGTTTGAGCAGGGCATCGAGGATATGGGTAACTAGGCAGGCAGTGAAATAGGTGTGGCCAACTCTTCCCCGACCGGGTTGGTCTCTTCCTCGGCCATCAACTCCTCCTCCTCGCTCTCATACTCTTTGTGGTTTGACATCTACAACAAGTTTTTAAAGTAGGGTTAGTTACAATTTTTTGAAAAAAAAACATTTTTAATATTAAATATATATATGGTTTGACCTGTTCGTCCTCGTCGTATGGGTTGTAATCGTCTAAGAAGGACCTCATCTCCTCGTCATCATCGTCATCGCTGTTCACGTAGAACCTCATACTTTCAGGCACTACTTCGCTATCAACGTATTGGGGGTGTGCCCAATATTATCGCCTGTCTTCGGCGATTTTTAAAGGATTTCTTATTACAGGCTCTTCCTCTTCTGACTCAGTTTCTAGGTCAAATTCCTTCTCGAGAATTTCATACTCGGGAAGTGGGATGATTGCTACTGTTTCTGGGATATAGCACATCTACACATTTTAACATAAGTGTTAATTAATTGCTATAGTTTTTAAACGTATAGGGATTGATCATTAGGTCTTTATGATTCGTATATTCGAATTTTAGACGTAAATTACGCTCTCAAGCTATTTAGGATTTTTCCTAATTCTTGGATCTAAGGATTTGTTCTAACTTATAGCTCTGATACTAACTGTGACATCCCCAAATTTCCACTACCGAATTCATGTGGAAACTAAGTCATCAGATATCGTTCTCAGCATACTAAGTTATCAATATTTGATAGCTCGCCCTGTTATATCTTACAATAGGATCTCACATACGAATAAATATACACACAGCGGAAGTATAAGCTTTAATTGAATAATAAAGGTCTTACAATAATAGTGTACGGTACAAACAGAAGTCGTACAATATTTGATTAGAACATTCAAGTTAGAAAAATCTGGGAACATCCTAGTAATATTTTACCTTGCTATTTCCCTTCGAGGATTCGCCTCGCTCTACTGATTCTGGAAGGTTTATAAAACATAGCAAGAATGAGCAAAATATGCCCAACAAGAAATTATTCTATTTTGAATAAAATGATCATTCTAATCAAAATAATAAAACGATGTAGTTTTGAATCATTAAAACTTAACATTTTGAATTCACGAGTTTAATTTGAATTCCATCAAAGCATACATGATATACAAGTAAATGTAATATCACATCATTTAACAATTAATAGCATAAATGATTGAACACCAATTTGGGTGACATTTATGTCCGACACTTTGTCAAATAGTCATCCTCGACACAAACTCAAGTCTAATAACTCGTGCCCGTATATGTCACAGCTACCAGAATTAACCATGTAAGGTCCCGGTACAACGGTCTTTAGTTTATGTTCAATATTCGATTTCAAATTATCATAAATACGATAAACATTTAATCATAGCATGTTTATACATGGTAGATATGTATAACCATTTTAGACAGTTCAAGAATTTAACTTGAAATAATAAATAATATACAAGCAGTTAAATTTAAACAATAATGGCAAATATGTATAATGGAATTTAAATCATACGTATGAAAAGCTGAATAAATCGCATGTATAAGTGGACAATAACTTATACATAGGTGTGGAGAGTAATAACTTGCCTTAGCGAAGCTTCCTAAATTTTTCACGTGACATGTTTTGCAATCGTAGGTTTTCCTTGCATTCTCATGTACATTCCTATTATAATAACAGCCTATCGTTAGTATCGTCGTTTTAAAATATGTCGCTCACTCTCAAAATAATCCTAAACATCTTGGAGTTTTTCTAATTTAAAAATGACATAAACACACAAAATTTCAAAAGGCAAAATTGTCATTATTTGACAATTTTGTCATTTGACTCCTTCCGTTCAATTTATTTCTCGTATTTATCCCGGGGTATTCTTAACCCTAAAATACTTCATCGGATCCTTGTTCGAATATAATATGAATATAACATTCGTATAAAAATATACGATGTTTTAAAAAGTAAATACGATGTGTAATCATATCGTGATGATATTCAAATCATCAAAAGAAAATAAAAATCATATTTCTTAAATATTCTAGTTTATTATCTAAATAAAAATAGAATTTAATTAAATAAGTTATTTTCTAATTTGATAAAATTTACTTTCCAAGTTAAAATAAATTTAACCCTCTCTTTATTAATTTTTCTAACTCAGTGACATTAACGTAAGTAAGGGTAAATGGTAGTTTTGTAAATAATACAACAGTGAAATTTTTGTAAATACACTATAGTGGCATTTTTGTAAATGCACAGCAGTGACATTTTTGTAAATATATCCTAAAGGCAATATGATAATTTACTGCATAAGGGTATTTTGATAAATATATACCATCATGGGTATTTTGGTAAATAATCCTCTCTACAATTAATAATAATAATGATATCAATAATAATTAATAATAATGATAATATTAATAATAACATAATATTATTGATAATAATAATATTATAAATGAAATAATATTAATATTAATATAATAATAATAATAATAAATTAAAATTACAGTTTGACTATGTTGACCAAGTCAACCGTTGACCGCTTGACCTAGTTAACTAGACCTCTCCACCTTCGACCACCTTCCTCGGCCCAGATTCCGGCAGCCTTAAACTTGCCAGCATCGGGCCTTACTAGAAAAACTTCAGCTTGGTTTCACACACACACACACACACACACACACATAGATTTTGATGAAAATATCATTTTTGTAATAAAGGGATTGATGAAACATTAAAATTCACCATCTCCGTTGGTCAAATCTATAGAAAACAGTGGCCAAATGTCATCTCCTTCACCTCCGGCCAAGAAGCCATTATCGGCGACTAGAAGCTCGCCGAAAAATCGATTTTGGC
This sequence comes from Pittosporum tobira, assembly GCA_032359685.1. Lineage (NCBI taxonomy): Eukaryota > Viridiplantae > Streptophyta > Magnoliopsida > Apiales > Pittosporaceae > Pittosporum > Pittosporum tobira. The sequence continues at coordinate 7,458 of JAUMHB010072083.1, read as the reverse complement.
TTCAAAACAGTATGAAAATTCAATTGAAAGGTACCAAAATGATCTTTGCAACTGCAGGAATCCATTGGACCCTTTAATCGACTCAAACACATCCAATTTGAGCCCAAAAATTCGATCTTTGATCAAGAACACTCTGGACTTTAAGCCGACTGTAAATTGGCCTTGGATGGCTCGATTCTTGATCATTTTGATGGATTGAAGGCTCAAATCGATTCTAATAAACTCCTAGATGCTATTCTAAACATCAATTTCAACATTAACAACCTAAAATTGGGTCTTTGATTCTTACCCGAACAAGAACAAGAAAAAAAACTAAAAATCAAATTTTTGACTTGTGCGTCTGTGTTTAGGGTTAGAGTTGTATCCGTTCATGCTATATAGACTTAGTGTAACGTTAACAACCTTCAATCGATGCAAAATTTGCAGAATTACAAAAAACGTTGGGGCAAAACGAAAAGAGGGAAAAAGGAAAGGGGAAAAAAGAAAAAAGAAAAAAGAAAAGAAAAGAAAAGGTAAAGGACAAAATCTGACGGTCTACGTGGCAGTGGGCCCCACCTGGTCAACTGGTTGAAAAATTCAAAATTCAAATTGTTGTTTTGTCTCAATTTGCGAACTAATAAATTTATTAATTAAATAATTAAAAATGGCAAAAAAATAAAAATAAAATATTATACTTTATTCTTACATTTTAGCACACTGCTATGCCAATGGTGCTGTCTGTTTTTTCAAACGATGCTTCAATCAAAAAGTTGTCCCAAGACTTGGTTAAACCGAAAATCCAACGACGTTTTGATTCACTATTTTTCCACGCTGATTCTAAATCTTCAATCGTTTTATGATTTTGAACTCTTTTTGACTTTATGGTCAAAATAACCAAAATGTCCCTGGGCATAACTTTTATCAAAAATGACCAAAATGCGCTCGGTCATATCTTTTGTCAAAATAACCAAAATGCCCGTGACCATAACTTTTACCAAAATGACCAAGATGCCATTGAGCATAACTTTTATCAAAATAACCAAAATGCACATGAGCATAACTTTTATTAAAATGACCAAAATGCCCTTGAACATAATATTTTTATTTTAATTTAATTGTTTGGAATATAGCGATGCAGAAAATATATTCATTAATAAAAATAAAAATTTATTCCAATAAACGTTCATTCACAAAATCGGGTTCTCACAATTGCTTTATGCAAGCTAGACTAGAACCGAGATGTAAATCTAGGATTTCAATCAGAGACTATAGAAATCGGTATTCCGAGTAGTCTTATAATCTCACCAATGTACAAGTTGGCGAGTTTTTCGAGTGAGTAGGTATCCCGTATCGGTAGAAAGTGAGCAGACTTGGTCAGTCTATCCACGATGACCCAAATAGCATCGAAGCCTTGAGAAACCTTTGGAAGTCCTATCACAAAGTCCATAGTTATATGTTCCCATTTCGATTTTGAAACTTCAAGTGGTTGTAGTGGACATTTAAGTACTTGATGCTCTGCTTTGCCACGTTAACAAATCAAACATTTTTCCACGAACTTCGCGATCTCTCTTTTCATGTTGTTCCACCAGAATGTTTGTCAAAGAACACAATATATCTTGGTACTTCCCGGGTTGATTGTGAAAATTGTACAATGAGCTTTAGTAATTAGATCATGTTTCAACTCAGGATTATTAGGGACACAAAGTCGTGTATTGACTCGAAGTACTCCAGCTTCGTCAATATGTGCTTCAGGGATAGCGCCTTCTTCATCATATTCACAAGTTCAGGGTCGGTAGTTTGAGTAGCTTTAATCATATTGATTAGAGTAGACTTCACTTGTATGTGCAATTCTTGCAGGTGTATCTCATATAATCACTTCAATTTCCATCTTTTGTAGATCATGAATGATATGCTCTCGTGTTGTTATTATTGCATTCGTGCTTGCATATGATTTCCTACTAAGTGCTTCAGCGACCATGTCTGCTTTCCCAAGGTGGTACTGAATAGTATGGTTTATAGTCTTTTAACAACTTGAGCCATCGTCATTGCCTCATGTTGAGTTCCTTTTGAGTGAAGAAGTACTGGAGACTTATGTGATCTATGAATATATCACATTTCTCCCCATATAAATAATGTCTCCAGATCTTTAATGCGAAAACGACCACTGTCAATTCGAAATCATGAGTAGGATATTTCTTCTCGTAATTCTTTAGTTGTATGGAAGTGTAGGCTATGACTTTCCCATCTTTCATAAGAACACAACCTAGACCTTTTCTTGAGGCATAACTGTAGATGACGAATCCTCCAGATCTTGATGTATGGCCAGAACTAGGGCTAAAATGAGTCTTTTCTTAAGCTCTTGAAAACTATTTTCACATTGCTCGTTCCATTCAAACTTCATGTTCTTTCGCATCAACTGGGTTAGGGGTATGATAATTCAAGAAAAGCCTTTAACGAATCTTTGATAATAACTAGCTAAACCCAAGAAACTACGTACTTTCGTCACTGTCTTCGGTTGTTCCCAATTTAGTATTGCCTCTACCTTAGCGGGATCAACACATATCCCTTCCTTGGAAATAACATGTCCAAGAAACGTCATTTTCTCCATCCAAAAATCACATTTCTTCAGCTTGGCATACAACTTATTCTCTCGTAGCCTTTGAAATACTAGTCTCAAGTGCACTTCATTATCCTCACGACTCTTGGAGTATATGAGAACATCATCAATAAAGATGACTACAAATTGATCTAAGTATTCTTTGAAGACTTGATTCATCAAGTCCATAAAGGCTGCAGGGGCATTGGTAAACCAAAAAGCATCACCAAGAATTCGTAATGTCCATAGCGAGTTCTAAAAGCAGTATTCGCAATATCTTTTGCTCTAACTCTCAGTTGATGGTATCCAGAACGGAGGTCAATTTTTGAGAAATATATGGCACTTTGTAATTGATCGAACAAGTCATCAATCTGAGGCAATGGGTATCAATTCTTAATAGTGACATGATTTAACTCCCGATAATCTATACACAATCTTAGACTACCATCTTTCTTTCTTACAAATAAGACTAGAGCACCCTAAGGTGACGAACTTGGATGGATAAAACCCGCATCCAACAACGTTTATAGTTGAATTTTTAACTCTTGAAGTTCCACAAGTGCCATACGGTAAGGTGCTTTAGAAATATGATGGGTTTCGGGTTCAACATCAATACAAAATTTAATGTCTCTTTTTGGAAGTAGGCCAGGTAATTCTTCAGGAAAGACATTGGGAAATTCTTTAACAATATGAAGGGAGTTTAATTCAGAAGAATCTTTATTCAAGTCCGTGACATGGGCTAAGAAAGCTTGACATACCTTTTTTAAGAGACGAATTACTTTATGGATATAAATAATAGCTGCATTCTTCAATGGTTTTATAGCTTGCATTTGTATTGAAGTTGGTTGGGAATATGAAAACTAACAGCTTCATGAAAGCAATCAATTTTAGCATAATGGGTAGACAACTAATCAATTTCTAAAATCACATCAAAGTCTCGTATATCAAGAGAAACAAGGTTAACAGGTAACAAGGTTAAGAGTTCCTATTTAACTGAGCATGACTTATAACTCGTAGATTTTACTACTGTTTTCCCTATTAGAGTCTTCACAGATAAGGTATAATCTAATTTTTCAGGCAGTAATTTCATATGTTGAGCACAAACAGGTGAAATAAAAGAATGCATCGAACTATTATCTATCAACGTATAAACATCATAGGAGTTAATTAATAACTTACATGTAATTACTTCGTGTGGTTCCCTCTCATTCTCAACGGTTACGACAAAAGCTCTACCTTGAACTTAATGCTTTGAATTATCAGTGGTAGTTTTGGGATTCGCTGCTACCGGTGGATTTGCCTTCGGGGATTTGCAAAAAGGAGCCAAATGTCCCTCATTTTCACAGTTGTTGCAGACTTTGGAAGCTTGAGTGCAGTTGGTGCTTATATGTCCTTCATGCTAATCGGAGATAAGTGCAAGTGTACACCACTCAAATTGTAATATAAAAGATTATCGATCCCATGAAGATTGATATCAACTATATACCACTATTCTAATCTTTATTTTATCTAGAAAATTATAAAGATTAGATTTTTACTAAATAAAACTACTAATTAACTATTCTAATAATTAGATCTAAACTAAATAAAAGATTTAACAATATAGAGAAAACATGCTAAGATTTGAACTTCACATATCCAATCATAATTTAGGGTTTACTAACTTTATCATGCAGCTTATATTAATTTAACATATTTATGACAGTAGAATTTCCCTATATTAGATACTAGCCTATTCCTAGTGAAAGTATCCATACTCTAGTTACTAACCCAACATATCCCTCTATGAATTTAAATAATTAAGAGAGCATTAAGTTATATGGAATTCCCGGATTCATCAACCGTTGTTAAGCCAACTAATATCGAAACCACACAAATCACCTTGAACTATTCATAGCAAGATTTAATTTATAGTTATGATTCAATTGAGCTATTAATAAACATTCATCATCAAGTCCTTCAATTTATTAACTTAGATCATCTAAATATTGATCAAGTATTCAGAAGCATTAAGAACATGAATCACAACTCAATAAGCATAAAAATCAACCGCTGTTAAGCCAACTCAATAAGCATGAATCACAACTAAATAATTAAGAGAGCATTAAGTTCTATGGAATGCCCAGATTCATTAACCGTTGTTAAGCCAACTAATATCGAAACCACACAAATCACCTTGAACTATTCATAGCAAGATTTAATTTATGTCTATGATTCAATTGAGCTATTAATAAACATTCACCGTCAAGTCCTTCAATTTATTAATTTAGATCATCTAAATATTGATCAAGTATTCAGAAGCATTAATAACATGAATCACAACTCAATAAGCATGAAAATCAATATGAATACATGATAAAATCTAACTAAACCTTTAATTACTCATGAATAGAATCCATCTAATCTTAGCATAAAGAAAATTAGAACATAACACAAGATAAAAAAGAAAAGATAGAAAAACTCATAAAAAGTTAGTAGGATGTTTTCGTTAATAGCCCTCCGGTCTCCGTCTCTTTGAGCTCTTGATCTACCACTGATTGTATGATATATGGATTTTACAAATCTGAGCTAAAAAGGGATTTTTATAACTTCTAATCATGGGACTTCTCACAAGCTAACTCAAATTAGGTTTGTTGTCTTGGTTCGTGTCAAAAAACCTTGGAAAAGCCCAAATCACGTAAGTTAAAACCTTTCGAAAAAGTCAACAGAAATCACGAAAAATCGTACGGGCTAGCTTACACCCCATCTTACAGTCATTGGTCACCTTACGGGCTACCTTACGGCCATAAGTTTGGCCGTAAACCTCTTTGCAATCTTGATTTGCTTTTTGCTTCGATTCCTGGCAGTCCTTGTCCGTCTAGGATTCGTCCAAAACTTGATTTTCGTCCGAAATAAGCCTTTTTAAGCCAAATTCTCTGCAAAATAGGCCAATTAACAATAAAACATATCTAATTCCTTGGATTGATCATTTGTTAGTCTATAACAAGAATATCAAAGCCAAATCTATAGAAATTTAATAATAAATTCAGAAATATAAGTATAAAATAATATATCAAATAAGCACTTATCACTTGCCTGCAATGATAAAAGTTTATCGTTTCTCGAGTCTCTGCATTCAGCGTTGGCATTATTGTTGATGACTTACCTTTGTCGTTGTTAAAGCGTCTCCTTTTAAAATCAACCTTGTTTTCTTCTCTTCTTTGATCTCCATTTCTAGTTTTTGCTGGGTGGTTGTTTCCTCGAAAACTGGTGTTGTTGTATGATCATTGGACACATTCTTAGTTCTTTTCCTTCTGCTTGCATTCCGCTTCCAAGTGGTTCATTTCACTATCACGTTCCCATGATTGCGCTCTATTAACAATATCTGCATAAAAACAGAGCTTAAGAGTAATGAGGTGCATACGAATATCTGACCTCAATATTGGTAAGAATATACGAGTTCTGCACTCTTCATTATCCATAAGGTGTAGAACAAAACGTGACAACTTAGCAAATTTAGCTTCATACTGAGCTACTGTCAAATTTTTCTACTCCAATTTTATGAATTCTACCCACCTTCATATGATGAATATTCTCTAGAAGGTTAAAGATTTAGCCTTTCCTTATCCTAATGGTCTTTAAAATAGTTTTCTTGCATGGAAACCCTTTGTTCATCTATGGTGAGAAGAAGACCATTTTTCCTAAACTATCTACACTGGCGAATGGAAGGTTAAATGTGACGCCCTGGTTTCTTGTTCAACCACTATCTAATGAAAATCAGTAGTCAAAATACATTTCTTACTTTCATTGTACAATACATTAATATTGTTGGGTTTTAGAACCAAAAATAGTGCAAAATTTTCAAAATAATATGATCTGATTCCCAAGAATCATGCGCATGTTGAAACCAAAAAGCATATTCGAACTATACCTAAATAGATTTCGAGGGAGATGAGATGAACGATTGCATCTGAATCAATGTGTCAATCATCGCGCTTCTATTGGTATCCACACGCATGAACTGTGTAGGGTTTTAGATCAAAAATTGATGCAGAATTTAAAAATAATTTATCCGATTCCCAAAAACCATGCGTATATTGAAACCGAAATACAAGTTCGATTATACCTGAATGAATTTTGATGGAGATGAGAAGAACAATTGTGTCTGGACTAGCGTGTCAATCATCACGCCTCTACTGGTATCCACACACACGAACTGAGCCCTAACCTTGTGCGTGCTAGCACAGTTTTTCGGTTTCCTTCTCTCTAAGTCTCTCAACCTCGCGGTGATTAGGGTTGATACAAAAGGCGTATTTACCCCCTTTTATAATCCGCCCCTTTTAATCAGAGATGCAAGAGAACAAGGAAACCCTAGCTGTCCGGTCCAATACATTATAAGCTCAATTCCCTTAGTGTGCGACCCTGTAGGTTCACCTAACATTAGCAGTAGGCCCAAAACTCTTTTTCGGCCCAAAATTTATAAGCGGTCTCTACCAAGACATTATAACTACCTAAGTTAGGTGAAGGTCGATTTTCCGACACAACCTTATCCACAACTAATAATAGAGTACGATTTATGAACCAAAGGGCATACCACTAACAATCTCCCACTTGCACTGGAACCAATCATCCATGCGTAATCCCTTTGTCACAAGATATAACGATTGAACATAAGGCAAGAATATTGTCATCCTTATGTGGTTCAATCTCATGTTTCCCAATACCTTAGTTAGACTGTTTAAGCAAACGATTGACTCTTCAACTCGTTTGAGCATGCCATGCATTTAACTGTCTCAACTCATTGAGAGGCCTATACATATCATTCTTTCGTTATATGAGAGGGACAAATACCATCTTACTTACACACATTCCTCCGCATGTTTCATAACATACCCAACCAATAT
>JAUMHB010072072.1:0-13112 GCA_032359685.1 Pittosporum tobira | reverse complement strand
TCCGTTTTTCCATACGACGCTCCGGTTGAAAAAGTCAACTATGGGCCCGGTTGAAAAAGTCAACTGTGGGCCCGGTCAGATCAAAAAGTCAATGGCGACTCGATTCACTGTTTTTCCGCGCTGATCCCAGATCTTCGATCGGATTATGATTATGAGCATTATATAACTCTCAGGTCAAAAACGACCAACATGCCCTTAGGCAAGATAAATGTCAAACTGACCAAAACGCCTTTGGCATTACTATTTTAAATTCCATTTTTCAAAACGTAACCGCGAAAAATAATTCAACTAAGAGAAATAACAATAGAAAGATTTTTATTTATTAAATCATTCGCACATTTTCGGGTTCTCACAGCAGCTACTCTGAGAAGAACTTAATAATTTAAATTAGTTAAAAAACATAGTTAGCCACAAGAATCTTTCATATTTTTACCTTTAGTATGCAACAGAACAAAGTCAACAACTCCTTTTAAACTACTTTTTTACATTAATCTCTATACGAACTGTACTTAACATTACGAGGCAGCGAGGCGACGAAAGACTAAAGAGGCCGCAACAGCGAGTAATCTTCGAGCAATTCTCTCTCAGTCAACGTATCGTTTTCATTCTGTGGGGTCCATAAAACCTCAACAGCCTGCAATGAATATAGTCAAGTTAGAGATTGGAAAAGTGTGAGTTGTGAGCGTAGGACTCGAGAATTGTCCACGTTTGTCTTACTAGTGTTCTGCTTGAGGGGATGGAGGCAACCTTTTGCAAGGCTTCCTTCAAGTCTGCACTACTGTTGATACTGGGCAGTTTATATACTCCTTCAGCAGCCACCAAGATAGTTATCTGACATTAAAAAAATACAATTATAAGCAATATATGGTAGCTGGACAAATAAAAGAGGTTTAAGTTTAGTATTAGTATTTGTAGTTTAGTTGTGCAGACATGATAATGAAATTGAGGACATTCTGTCACTTCGTACAATAATCAATGAAAAAGATACTCATTGAGCAGCCAAAAAGAAAATGACAAATGGAGCTCTTTACAGACGGAATATTCGAAACAAAATGAAAAGTAAAATTTTATAATTAGAAAAACTAATCAAGTATGCCTCTATCATTTATATCATAAAGAGGATCATACACTTTAAGATTTAACACACTCAGGATAAACGTGTGGTTAAGCTCGATGCTTGGCCATATAGGTTAGAAAACCAAACCTACCTACAAAATGCAATTGAATATACAAAGCAGAGATTAACCTGCTTCTAAAAACTAGCATACCTGAGCTGTTTTCTTGTGACAATATTCCTACTTTTTGAACTAGGCAACAAAAGTAGCTCCATGGCAAAGCAACATAAACCTACTTTCAAATGACGTTGATGACTTAAAACCTAATTACATCAAATTTTTACCCAATTGAAAAAATCTGAAGACTAATTAATTAATAGGGGACATCTATAAGATATTCTCACCACTATGTACTCATTTCTGAATCCATTAGCTCTCTGGCTGGTTGCACTTTGCTTTCTCATGTTATTTACGTTAACTAGTGTCTCCTCATCAAATTTCCCTCGTTCCTCAATTGATAGTTTATTGAATCGCTTCTCTCCTTCCTCCATGCTCCGCTTTACGTCAACCTGCAGCAAATTCAGCAAGCAAGAAATCCATGTGTTTAATACATCTACAAATCTAATTGAAGCCACTCGTTGTGGTGAAAGATAACGAGAAGCAGGTAGAAATCAGAAGTGAAAACAAAAACTTCGATGAGTAAAACTGAAGCGGACTAGGATTTTAGTGAGGGCATGCCAAATTCACACTGAATATTAAGAACGAAAAAAGGAGACAGATATGTACTAATAAGTGTTTCAGACCAAATCGATTCTTCCAAATTGATCTTATTATAAGAAGCAAGGGTGCGGTAATCAGATGACCAAGTGCGAAATGGGTGCACAGGAATACACACCAGGTGCACAATCAGCCGACTCAGCAAATTTCAGTTTGGGTTATTTGTCAGGAGATGGTTTGGGGATTGGGAAGTGGCATCATTCATAAATACAGTTTTTTAATTAAAAAAAAAAAGAACAAGAAAAAAAGGTTGACCTATCTAATTTCATAAAGATTGAAGCGAACTCATCTGAGGGGAGACAATAGATAGAGAACTGATTGTTCCTCTCTGTTTCTTCTTGGTCTATTCTCCCACTGCTCCTTTTCTGCTTCATATTTATCGAGTATTGACCAACTATTCGACTGATTTGTGTCCTCAATAAGAAAGGAAAAAAAAATCTGCCTCTCCAAAAACAAATTGGGAAGCTAAATTGATTTAATTAGTACTGATTTTTGTGATTTTATTCCTTGAATTCGCATTTTTAAGATTTGTTGAATCCCTATAAAGCACACCCGTATCCCCATACCCAAATCCTTGCTTCTTAGATCTTATACATTTTTAAGGATCTCAAAGGGGGAATCAGTGACAGAATAAATAAATAATTTCCATTTGACTTACAGATGAATAACCAGAGATGCAAAAATCAGGATGACGAAGCAAAGCTAGTGTTGTCTCTGCAATAAAAAGGAATATAGTTAAATTACAGTTAAGGTATCAGGACAACAAGAGAAGTTGCATTTCATAACTGCATGTGATAATCCATTATGGGAAAATATTCCAAATTAGAAATTCTATCGTATTCTCTAATTGTTCAAGCTTTTAGGGGAAATGGTAAACTTGATAATAGTTCTAGATTTTAAAGACTTTTGACTAAAACCTTCTAGTGCTATTATTTGTTTTACACAAGTACTATATATGTTACATGTTTCCACTTCCAAGGATAAAGATTCCTGATATACCATATAAGCCGGTTTTCATATGTGGCTCACTAACCATCTGCAGTACGCAAAAAACACCTTTTAGCTTGGGTGCTAGCATGTCCTTATGTCCATTACTTTGGGACTAAGTGAAGAACTAAAATGTACAAGTGGTGATAAATATTGTAATATTAAGATGATTCTGAAGCTGAGTATAGTGTATACATAAAAGAGTAAATGACTCCAAGTCTCCAACATACGACCTATTCATCATATATTCACTACAATTATTAAACATGAACACTATTCATAAAATTGAGTAGTAATTTCCATGTCCACAAATTAATTTATAAACAAGAGAAAGGCAGAACTTCAGCAGTTGAAATGAAGATACATTATGAAGCCTCACCTGTCAATACATAGCTCAAACCCTCGGAGGAAGATGTATCAGCAGTTTCAGCAATTCGATTAAGATCTTTTTGTAGCGAGCGTGCCATCCCCAACAACCCGACCTGTGAAAAAGAGAAAAAAATAAATAAGATGCAGTCTTTAAATAAGGTGCTGAATAGAAAACTATAAAGATTGTCAATATAACTTACGCCATTTGCATGGATTGTAATAGCAGCATATAAATGATCAAAGACTACTCGGTTATTACCATGCCATTAGATCACATTTAGGAATTTTCACATTTTTGTACTCCTCAATCTGTTATAACTTAGTTTTTGCTTTCAATTTTTACAAAGCCCCAACTTGAATAAGTAACCATGATACCATCTTAATTTTTGCCCATTGAAATGATTTTCAAACTCTCATGCTTTCATAATGCCTGCTCGAGTGTGGACTCAATAGGTTACTTTTTCGGTATGGTTTTTGATATATTAACTAAAACATGTAGTCTGGGTAATCTTACCCTTTAATGATTTTCAAAACAATGTGTGGATTGGATTCATAAAAGGTATCTAAACAGCCCAAGGCCAAAGCACCCAACAAGGAGAATTTTTTATTATTTATTTTATTTAATATATTTGATTTATAACTATAATAGTTACATAATAGAGTTATAGCTGGTTTAAGACTTTTTGTAACCCTCTAATTTGGGACAAAGAGAATAGCTAACAGAATTCGAGTGTATATTCTTTGTGTGTTCCTTCTTCAAGTCTTCTTAATTTCTTCCCCAATTCCAAATCTAATTCTAAAACCTAAATCCAGCACCCACCACTAAGCTTCTTATGGCATGGTCAACAATGACTACCACATGAAAATTTTCTTTTGTATTCTTTAATTGCTTATCATTTTCCTACATTATTCCTAGTAGTCTAATCAAGCTTGCAACAAAACAGACCATTCATGGCCCACGAGGCAACTAAACCAGTAATAAGTAACTCAACAAAAAGAATATGCATAAGCCAATAGAATCAAAACATAACAAGTACAACACAATTAAGTCCAAAAACACACTAGTTTAACCAAAAATACCTGAAGCTTGAGAACACTAGTTTTCTCTGTAGCAGTGAGCAACCCATCCTCATCCCTGTCCGACAAGAACCCAGAAACCAAAACAAATGCAGCGAACCCCGCCAGAATAAAACAGAAACTCGAACCGATGCCAACAGCTGGCCCTACATAGATCCCACCGCCACCAAATGGGGATGTCCCGTAATACGGTGCTGATGAAAAACTCGGGCCGGGTGTCATTCTAGGTGTGGAGTAACTCCTAGAAGAAGACGTGGGCGAACGGGAGGAAGAAAATGCTTTTCCCCCCATTCGCCCACCAGAGGCAGCCAGTGCCGAATTGGGATCATATAACAAGAAAACCCCCAATAAAATGGCTGTAATTACTGGTTTTTGCAAAGATTCTAGGGCTTTCAACATTGTTTTAGACAAAACTTCAACTGGGCTCTCTTTAATTGCCAAGTCTGTGCTGACCCTTTTCCTATTGTTACTCAAAGAGCAGCATTTAACGCACAGTTTTGGGGTTTGGGTAAATTTGGAGGAGGGTTTGATGAAATAATTGGAGTATTTTATGGGTTTGATGGGCGTGCATCGAATTGGGAAGGTCTGGAGTAAGGGGTTCCATTTGAGATTTGACTCGAGCAAGGAAGGAGTGGCCATGAACTGGAGTTTGGCGTTGCGATTGGTTTTGGTTGTGGACGTTTTGATTTTGGATTAGGAATGTTGGGATATTTGGGGGGGGGCGCTTGTGAGATTGATGGTGCGGGAGATTTGTGATACAGTACAGAGGAGAATCCGGGTGTGGTCCAAAGAAGAGAAGGACTATGTGATTTCAGCGAAAAGGGGAACCTTATCTCGGTTATGGGGTTTTCCCTCGTTCTTATTTTTATTTTTTCTTTAAATCTCTGGCTAAAAAGTCGTTCGTCAGAGCTTGGCGCAAACCTTGTAATGGACGGGCCAGATTTAAACGGGCCGGATTTAAAATGATTTGGGCTAAAAGTGTCGAGTTTTTCTCGAGTCCCAAAAGATTAGTTCTACAGAACAAGTTGAGCAGGTCATAGGTTTTTTGCTCTCTATATTTTTTACTTTTTAATTTTTTGGGAAAATTAAGATAAATTTTATTTTTATTGCCAACTTTTTTTTTGGAAATGGTAATTCTAAAAATGATAGTTATTCAAATAATATCATTTGTGTACAAAAGATGACGCATCAAATGCATTAAGACATATACCTATTAATACGACACGTATTATATGAAAATTGAATAAAAATATATTAAGATATACAAAGTTATAATTAGACAAAACTTAAAAGTTTATTGTTTGAATTAAGATGTTAAATGGAAGAATATAATTAAATAATAATAATAATAATAATAATAACCATTCTTATATTAAGACTCGATTTAATATAAGAAATATATATATTTTTTAATATTTTTCAAATTGATGTTTAATATATCAAAAAGAAATTATTTTATAATCAACTAAAAATTAATTTTATTATTTGAGAAAAACAACTCATAAATTTTAATTCGGGAATCATTTTCTAAAAAGTTGTGGAAGTACTGTCTTTTCTCACATTCTTCCACAATATTAAACTTTACGAAAAACAATGAGTATGGCTGCTTTCTCTGGTCAACACAACATATGATGAATCGAATGAATTGTAATCGGAGTACTTTAAAATACATATTTATAAAATATTTTAAAAAAAATTATAATTTTATTTATATTTTAATTGAGACTATATGAATATGCAACAATATATATAATAAAAAAATAATTTATTTCAAGTTCTATATTATTTTTGAAAAAAATAATTAATATATAATGCGATAAATAAAAACAAAAACTTGAAATGCATATTTATGGAACTATCTTATAACCTAAAATTACAATTTAATAACTTCCGACTAATATAAGGAAGTAACATACGTGGAGAAGAAAACATAATTAGAAAGATAAAGTTGTATAATCTCATTTTAGTGATTTCATAATATTAAATTAATTTAAATTAATAAATTTATTATTTAAAATTTAAAAGTTAGTTCGCGATAAGTATTATAAAATTATAAATTTTGAAAAAGAATATTATTAAATTTTTGTAAGTAGATTTTTAGATAATTTAGAAAATAATTTAAGATGGTCTGAAGAGAGGAAAGTTCAATTGTGAAGGTAATGGTATAAGTGTAGGTAGGTTTGTTTAAAAAATGCGGTAAATTGGATTTTTTTTTCGTACCACAAGGTACCGGCACCATCGGTTTCAAGAATTTAATTTCGGTTCGGTTGCAGAAAAAATATTCGATAAAAAATCTAAAGTGGTTGCGGTTCGGGTTTTTTCCGAAACCAACAGTAAAAATCATTTTCTCAATTTTTTTATTATTATTATGTAGGCAGAATAATTTATATTAGTTTGATGAATTGAAATATAGGTTGAATTTAAAAAAAAAAATAAGAATTAATCATTATGGATGGTAAGTTCTTCTTAATACATTTTTAAAAATTTTAAAATATATTTATATTTTATTTATTAATATTTTAAATTTTACATAAATAAAATGATAATAAATGGACGAAAAAAGCTTAATTTAATTATCAAAATATGGGTTTCGTAGAAGAAAAGCTCCTGATGATGAGGATTATTGGTTTTCTGATTGAATGATGATGGGATATCTTTGAAGATCAGGACATCCCTGTACCTCGTTGCACTCGTGATTGACTATTATGGATATTTATAAGGCGTAATATTGGTTTATTTGGTAAGTTATTATTAATTAGTTGATTAATTAATAATAATGTCCCAAAAAATAAAAATAATAAAAATTTGGAGTTACTGACAGAATTAGATGGTGTAATAATAGTTGGGGAGGAAAAGTTGGGCCTTATCCAAATAAAATAAAATAAAATAATAATATTTTTTTATTGTATGAAAAAATAGATCTAAATACAAATCATATGACAAGATCCAATTTTCATAATAAATTGTAGGATATTATTAAAAATTAATACATTTCAATATAAAAATAAAAAATAAAAAAATAAAAAATAGAAAAGGAAGATAATACGGTATTGAGTTTTTTCGAAAAAAAATTGAATTTGGACTTTTGATGACTAAATCAGTATATATAAAAAAAAAATTGTAAAAAAAAAATTATAAAAAAAAAAAAGCGGTGCGAGTTTTTCCTGAAAAAGACCCAATACCGAACCGTTACCGCACCGCTTCAGTAGTTACGGTATGATATATTTCCCGTTTGATAAAAACAATATAATAGCAATATAAAAATTTGATTTTGGTACAAAAAATTTTCATTGAACAGTCCTAAGTGTAGGAGCTCTATTTAAAAATGAATTGAGATAAGATTTCTAATGTTTTTTAATTTACTTAAAATGATGTCAAATTTAACAATTAGAGAAGAAATTTTTAAAAAAAATTATGTGGTACCACGTGGATAAATTAAGAGAGCAGAATTACACTTTCTCAGCTTTGCCTTTTATATATTATAATTAGTAACTACTACTTCATTAAATTCATCCTTGAAAAATGTGATTTTTTATTACTAAGTCATAAATAAAGTTTTCGGCAAAACAAAATCAAACTTTCATCGCATTTAATCTTATCAAGTCAAAAAAAAAAAAAAAAAACTCATTTTACACAATTTAAAGTAACATAATTGTTAATTTTATTTGGAACGCAAAATACAAAAATGCATTTTCTGTCTTATGATAATCAAACATCGGAACATATGATATTTTTCTAAAAAATAAATAATTTCTCAAAAAATATTTTCCTAAAAATATTTTACAGAAAATATTTTTACTTGTATCAAAGTTGATTAAAGATTCATCCGATTCATCATATATTATTATGTTGACCAGCGAGAGCAGCCATACTCTTCTCAATTTGCTCTACCCGCCGGTCCACTGTTCAAGCTCTGGTACCACTTAGGTATGTTTAGCAAACCCCTCCCAATCGAGGAAGATACAGAGATTGAAGAATTACGGAGGTTAGCCAACCTCCCAAGTGGTTTAGGATCAGTCTGGTGTGATCTTCACCTATTATTCCTCTTATAGTGATCAGTCATAACAATACAAGCTGAAAGATTCCTAAGAAACAATTCAACTTACTAATCTTATCAAGCAGATAACAAGCTTATTTCCTAAGAAACAACCCAGCAGACTTATGTAAATATTAATCAGTATAAATAATTTTGACCAAAAGAATCACACACTGGCACATAACATCCACAACCATCGAGTGCACATCGCTTGAGAAACAAATTAATTCCCATCCACTATCAGAAGCCATTGAAGACGATGGACATGACATCCATAAGAAATAAATAAAACATCTTTGTTAAAAAAGAAAACAGAACATGAAAAATAAAAATATACAAGTATATAGGAACAAAGAACAGAAAAAGAGGAGAAGACCAGTTACCCGCCCCATTGGCATCATCATCTTCATTAACAATCAAAAATACTTCCCACAAAATCCACTCAAAAATGCTCCTCGAACCTATTATCCTTGTATAGCTTCCTGTTACCACCCTATGCAAAAGTACTTCTTGATTTCACAAACTGTATTAGAATATGCTATTTTCGTAGATAACCAAAGGGATCATCGTGCTTAACTCACCCAAATGGAAACATAAAACAACTTTCTGAAATGCAAGAAACCCCATGCTTTCTATCCTAAATAGTAGCTGCAAATAGTGTGAGCTCATAGCTAGTGTTTGTTAGAGGTAATACTATAGTACTCTAGCATGTATTTTCCTTATGGTGTGCCATACTAGTACTATAAAAAGCACAACTATGCTTTGTAATCCTTATCAGAAATTACAGTCAAACCATTGAGAGCACATCTTATGTGACTCCCCCTATCTATTTCATCTGCATCCTTAGCCCCATTTTCTTTCAGTCCCATGCCTGACATATAACATCAAATAATACATTTTGCTTATAGGTAAATAATGATTCATGACAAAATAACAATAAAGGGAAATAGAATCATCAAACAATCAAAAAAGCAAAATCACTGATAAAAAGAAAGAAGAGACAAAGTTCATAATTTTTCCTCATTCCCAATATATATGTAATATGTCAACAACTATATTCACAAACTTACGGAGTTTGAACAAGCCATTCTAGGCTGCACAAAATAAAAACACATTATTCAACAACCAAGGTTAAATCAACGAAAGTATGAAATCTAAACAAGACTGCAATTGCCCAGCTAACAGTATCAAGTACCAATAAATTTATGAACTAAACAAAAGAAAAACTCCACGCACTTACTACAAATCAGCATCCTTTCATCAACTCCCCATTGACCTTAGCTCGTCCAACTGTGATTTGATCTGGTCCTGCACCAACTCCAAGCGCTTCAAATAAACCTCCAACTCCAACATCTGTTGCTTCCTCCACTTCTCATCGACCCCATCCCCACCACCGGAAAAATTCACAGATCCCTCACCAAAACCCAAAGGC
Source organism: Pittosporum tobira (assembly GCA_032359685.1). NCBI lineage: Eukaryota > Viridiplantae > Streptophyta > Magnoliopsida > Apiales > Pittosporaceae > Pittosporum > Pittosporum tobira. Next base: position 3,379 of record JAUMHB010072072.1, on the reverse strand, counting down.
ATCATCATAGAGTTCAAGGTCACTCCACCGAAGCCTCCTCGTGAACCTCGAGGCCCATTCATCACATTGTTAATTAACTCCTTAAACAGGGGTGAAAGACAACTTCTCACGGTGTCCTCAATCAAATTAGGTATTGAACCCATAGCTGAAGGCACGGAACTCATGGGTGTTGCCACCACGGGTGGTAATTGATCGCTCACAGTGTGGTGCGGTTGCTGCTTATCCTCAATTTTCACCCCTCCTCTTGATCTTTTTCGCGGCCTGGGCACTTTCTTGTCAGCGCTATTATTATAATTAGTGTTATGCACATCCATAACCCCATTTACATTATGATCATTCAAAATAGGGTTAAAATTGTTAAAATTAAGAGTAAGATTAGGGTTAATGTTACCCTCATCCTCATCGAATCCACCAGCTGTAGCTGTGGCGGCGCCGCTCCAGATCTTCTTAGAGATCTCGAAAGTGGCTTGATCGTGAGGGCTCTTAAAAATGTAATCTTTACCCGAACTCAGCTTACTCACAACATTGCGATACTTCTTCTTCAACCTCCGTAGCTTCTCAACCAGTTGGCTCTTGTTGAAATCAAGCTGTAGCCTACACTTGATCTGGTCATAAAAAGCCGTCGTATCGTGATGATGCGATGACGAATTGTTTAAGCCGCCGCGTTGAGTGTTGTAGTCGAGGAACCCTTGCAAGAGCTCGATCTCGTCCTCGTCCGTCCACAGCCGCTGGAAAAGTCTTCGAGTCTCGTCGACCGGCAGAGGCAACGGTTTCTTCTCCAGGACGACCGATGAGTCCTCGATACGCTGTCGTTTCGGTTCAGGGGTCGAAGTGACTCCGGCGACGGCTATGGTTACTTCTGCGGCGGAGGGAGGAGGAGGAGGGGGGAGGTCGGTGACTGCGAGGTTGGAGGATGAGGTGGAGTCGTCGTCTACATCTTCCTCGTCTTCGTCGATTACGTCATCGTTTTCGTCTTCTTCGTCTTCTAGGTCTTCTTCTTCTCCGCCGTAAACGGCGTGATCTTCATCGGGAGGTGGTGGTGGAGCTGACATGGGGGAAGAGAGTGCAGAGAGATAAAGTGGTTCGAATGGAAATGTAGCTTAGGGTTCGGTTTGGTTTGGTCTGGTCAAATTGGATTGGGTGGGTTGTTAGGCCGAGTTTGATGGGGTTCACGAGTCTACTTCGTTTTTTCTAGTTTTTCCTGCCTTGTTTTCGTGTAAGACTGGATCAGTTGGGTTGAATGGTTCACAGGGTATGGCACGTGATCTGTTCGAGGTCGGTGTCTTTGTTCACGTGACGTATAACATATATTTTTTTCATCTTATAATAATTACAATAATTTTTGATAATTTTGTAACATAAATTTAAAAAAATATAAAAAATATATTGAATTATTTAATTTTATTTAATTTTTTTCTTTTAAGTATATTTATATGTTATTTTTTTTAGTTATAATTAAAATATTATTAAAATATATTATTCTAATAGACACTATATGTTCTTAAAAAAATGAATTCGGATACCTTTTTTATTATCCCAAAAAGAAAAAAATAATTTAATCAACTACTTTTGGTTTGTAATTATATTTTTATTTTACTTTATGTCAAATCAGAACTATTTTTTTCTCTCTATCATTATAAAATACACTTACAAGGACAATTTTGTCAAAAAATATACTATATCCTAAAAAATTAATTTCGTTGATTTGTGTACTTTTCGTGTTTTACTCGTCATTTTTGAGATGAAATGAGTACTTTTTATACACCTTAAAATTTATACCACATAATTATCAAAAATCGTTACAATTGTTACGGGACAGAGAGAGTATTTTATCTTCTATTCTGTCCTAAAAAAATATCACTACTTTTATTTGATAATCGTTAAAAACATGGGATTGACAATTGCAGGAAAGAGGATTGTAAATGGGAGTAGAGATCATTGCTCTAGAAATGACTCATTTTTTTTTTTTTTAAATCTTGTATTTAAGTAGGGCAAGTTACTTTTCTGCAAATGTAAATTGCTTTGTTAATTAGTGAAAATATGGTCGTACCCAAGAGAAATTTAGTATTCCTACTTTTGAGAAGACATTACAAAAATATCAAAGTTTGTTCCATAATTTTTTCGTCACATTTTTTTTTTTTTTTAATTTTCAACATAAATCTTGGTATTATTTATTATTACTATTTTTACTCTTGGTAATATAATATTGTTGTTACCCGAATGCTTTAATAGACTCAAAGACTATTAGTGGGATTGTCCAAAAATCTCAATAAATGGTATTAGAGCTATTACATAATCCTTTGGAGAAAGAATGAGCCTAGCCCTTAGAGAAGTCGGAGGCTAATTGGACCAAGATGAATAGAAAGAGTGTTGGTCATATTCAAAAGGGGATTGGCAATAATGTGTTCCACCAGTTTGTTCAAAAGACTAATGTTCAAAGTCAATGGAAGAAATTGGAAATTATGTACGAAAGAAAAATTCATAAAACAAGACTTTAGTCATTTGAAAGATGATTATAAATTTGAAACACAAATTAAGATGGGAGTTGTGTCTCTAAGCATATGAGTGAATTCAAAAGCGTTGTGCACCAATTATTTATTATGAAGTTAAAACTTGATGAGATACAAGCACTTTTGTTTCTCAGTCTATTGTTGGACAACTAGGAGACACTGGTTTTGTCATCAAGTAGTCTTTGTGAGAACCACCATCGGTATGGGCAAAAATCGGCTTAGGGCAGAAACCGGCTTGGACGTGTAACTTTAGCAAAAATTGAAGTTTTGAATTTTTATGTAACGATGCCTTATAAACATCATAAATTCAATAATAATATGGTAGACAAATTATTGTGCGGGTAAAAATGCTTAATTCGAAAAATTGTGCGGCAACCAAATTTTCGGCTAGCTGGGAGAAAAACCCTAGCCCAAAAGGGCAAAAATAATTAAAGTTTGCAGGCCCAAAATTTTAACCCATGAAAAATAATAAGAAAATGGGCCTAAACATGTAAACTTGGCTTGGGCAAAAAGGTATTAAAATGATACTTGGGCTTGGGTCAAAATATTGGGCTAGAAATGGGTTAAAGCTTGAAAAAGGGGTGGGCCAAGGGCCCACCAAGCTAAAATTCGGCCAAGGCAATATTAAGGGAGTATATTATATATATATATGCTGAAGATATAAAGGAAGAAGCAAAATTGGCTTTGTCTTTGTTGGTGTCAAGCTCGGGATGGTACAAAGTGTCAAGTTTTTGTGGATGATAAGTGTCAAGGTGTTGTGGTGTCTTGGGGAAGCTCAAAAACATCTCTTACCCTCCTTAAGCTGCTGAAATTTCTAAGGGAGAGAGAGAAAGTCCATATTTGCTGCAAGCTTGAGAGAAATAGAGAGC
>JAUMHB010072061.1:0-13112 GCA_032359685.1 Pittosporum tobira | reverse complement strand
TTGACATTCTTTTTGTCGGATACCCCAAAATATAATATTCAAAAAGATAAAATTTTAAAATATCGGGTTCTTACAAGCTTCACACCCTCTTGATAGTCCAGGAAAAGATGAACCAAAGAATTCCCCAATTATAAGAAGTACCCGAGTGAAGAGACGGTCCCTTGTTCGATAACTTCACAAAAGCTTTTAATATGGTTACCTCTAGGAAGACCTCCGCACGAGATAACCACTCTCCTCCTCAAAGAAGTGGTTTAAACATAATTCCATCCCTTGAACCGGACAAATGTCGAAGATTCGATAATAACGCAAGTGAAGAGCTCAGATTTTTACCTAAGAATTAAATATTTTTCGTGTATGTTTATTGTTAACAGTGAGTCCTCGAAAGAAGGGAACAATGATAAGGTTTTTTTTGAATGAATTGTATGAAATAATAATTTGTGTCTCAAAAGTTATGGGTATGTAAATAGTTTCTCTCTACGAAAATCTTGACATTTAAAGTTGTAAACTTAAATCTAAGATTTTATTCTTCTTCTTGGAGAGATCGTGCCTTAAAATTTTTTTCTTTCATGTTTGATATGATTTTATGTTTTCCCTTTATGATAGAGTTTACTTTCTTTCGTGTGTATAAAATATTATTATGTCCATTAAAAGAGTTTGTTTTCAATATGATCAACTTATAATTGTGGATATGTTCATAATTGGTGCTATGATCCTTAGATGTTTAAGCTTTGAAGTTTGTTCAAAATTGATGGCATGTTCTTTGATGTGCAATTGTGCAGGCCTTGGAGTTTGATAATTGACTTGTTTTTTAGCATTCTTCATTTAATGATTTTCTCAATTACTTGTTCTTCAATGTTCTTGAATATATAATGAGTCGTGTATTACTAGTTCATGCATTCATATTTGATGAATCACGTTTTATTCGTTTATACATTTATGTACAAATGTGTAACTTCTTAAATATATTTTAAATTTTTCTGTATTAATTTAAAATTACTAACGGTTCTTTAGAATTAGACTATGATGGTTTATATTCCTAATGATTTCTATTCCTCGAATAGAAAATTGTAATCTTTCAAATTTTCACCAACTCAAAATGAATAATAATTTATACACTAACATATCAATAACAAATATGCATTAATTTATGTGTCAAAACGACAAACTCTACCCATATATTAACAAATATCTACTTATTATATTCTGATACATTATTTCCAAAATCATCAGTTTGTTCAGAACGAAACATCTATACATCCATACTTGCAAATACTCCATCTTCATGAACTTTAATAAGACAACCCAACAAAATAAACACCAAAACCTTGTAGACGCACCAATATTTATGTTGGCAAAATAAACACCAAGAATTAATCCCACGGTAGCATTAGGAATGGGGCGAATCATCCTGTTTGCAGTTCTATATCATTGTGCAAAAATATGTTACTACCTAACGCAGTTGAATTCGGTGAAAATCAAATAATATAAAATGCAGTAATTAGCAAGCAAACATGGGGAAAATGAAACTGCTACATATCCATCTATAAATAAACGTATAAGCCACTGCTCCTACAAGCGGTATATCTTGCAGAAACAAAGAAGATCAAAAGAGTAATTATACAAGAAACAATGAAGAATCAATCACCTATAGATGCAGGTTGTCTATAATTTATAAACTAAATCAGAATTCGTATTTAAATAGAAGAAAAACAATAAATATCACGTGAAGCTACAAAAAAAGCAAATTTTGTTGGTTCTCCCATATAGCTCCTAGGACCTGCTTGTCAAGCCGTAACAGCAAGAGTATGGTTTCAGAATGAGAAGGCACAAGAATTGGTGGGCCCAAGTTGGACAATTTTTCTTACTCTGTGTTCCTGAGGCTTCCGCTTGTGAGCCACAGCTTCTTTTGGACAACAAAAATGATATCATCTCCATCTTGGTCCAACTCTGACGAGGAATCGACGGTTGTCACTGCTTCCCAGTGCAATGCAGTTAAATACTTCTTTACGAAATCAATAACATGTTGTTTGTCCCAAATAATTACGAAACCAGTCGGCCTGAGGATCCGATCCATCTCAATTAGTAGATCCTCTCCACTACATCCTTTCTTCTCAATGTCGGAAAACACGGTCCAGGCATGGAGCAGATCATATGTTCGGGGGTATGTTGAGTATGCTTCACACCTAATCATTTATCATGTGAACATAAATTAAGATCCGCCATATATATGGAAGCCCAAAAAACATGCATTGTCAAAATAAATAATTGTTCATTACTTCCAAATATATTTTTACTACACATATTGACATGCCAATGAGAATAATAACATAGCCATTATATAAAAACATGTATTTCCAAAGCTACAAGACTAGAGATACATTTTTTAATGATGGTATTTAAGGAAGCCTTCATTTTTACAAATATATCTCTAAAAACAGTGACAAATGTGGTGGCAATGGCATGATAGAACTCAATCTATTTAGAATGGCATGTAGGGAACTTCATGTCATTTTATAGTCTAAAATTATAAATGCATCTGCAATGATTTACCAATCTATTTAGAATGGCATGTAGGGAACTTCATGTCAACTTCATAATTTAAGAGTAAGATTCATAATGAACTCAATGCACTTTCCAGAAAAAACGTACCAATTATGGGTTGATCCAATCAGGCCTCTATCATAGATCAGCTTGAGTGTGTTGGGTCCTTCTTCAGAGACAATATTCATCACCCAGACATCCTTATTCTTTAGTGCAGCTCCAAACGACCCCATGTTTGCCTTCATGTCCATCACGTTCCTCAGAGTATCTGATGAAATCTTTGGGCTCAGCAAATTCCAGTAATTCTCAACCCTCTTCTCCCAAAGTTCCTGTGCATGAACCAGCAAAGTTAAAGTCTACATCTGAAATTTTCCATGCATAAACAAGTAATTAATTACCAGTAATTACCGTGTCCTTTTTAAACATTTCACTTGGATACCCAAAATCAGCAAGACGTGGAGGTGGAGCAGTTGAGCGTGCTGGCCAAGGTACCAGTCCACTTCCTCCGGTTCTATGATCATCTGATAACAAACAGAATCAAAAGTTAGGTGCAAGGTCTAAAGTTTTGTTCTCCTGTTCTTACGGTCTTCAACATCAAAAAAGGGCCTCAATGAAGATAATCAATTAATCAAAAGCAGACTGGTCTGGAAGAATTTAGTGTAATCTTTCGGCTTGTCAAGTGCCGGGTAGCACATTGCAGCACTAATAACCCAATAGAATCATAATGACGTAAATGCAACAAGCAAAATAAAACAAGTAGCTTTTAAGCGAAATGTATTATATTCTTTCCCTAGCTTAAGGAACTTAAGCTGAGCTGAAAGAGGCCCATAGAACAAAAAGGATTAAAAAAAGTTTGATAGCCTCAAAAAACTTGTTTTTCAGCTAGGAAAAAAATATTTAAAAATAATATACGAAAGAAACTTACGGTCAGAGTATGGGGTGATACAGGCTTCCATTGGTACACCATACACAGCATCTGGATCATCATCAGATTTGCACAGAGGAGGTTGAGTACCGGGTTCCCTTTCCATGTAACAGTCATTAGTCAGAGGTTTGACCCATATGACAGTCTGATTCCTTTTTGCAGCTATTTTCCAACACATGCGCTCCACAAGTGCACTCATCTCTTTCCATATTCTAAGATCCTCTTCATCTTGTGCATATGCTTCAGGAGACGAATAGGCAAAATAGCCTCCAGGTCTGAGCAACCTATCTAACTCAAGGAGGAGGATCCCGTCCCTTTGCAGCCAATCTATCCTACAACGAGAACAGTGAGCAAGTTCAAAGGATCTACTAGGGTAGGGGAGCCTCTTCGTCCCTAAAACTCCAAGATATGCGGGAATTCCTCTCTCTAGGGCAAACTGGATTTGATTTTGATGCACATCATTAGGTGCTACGGACATGGCTATTATATTAGATGATAGAAGATAAGCCCCGAAACTTGCAACACCACAACCAACATCCAGAACTGTTCGTAATCTTCCCTCGTTATTTAAATTGTCGTTTGAAAAGTTAAGCATCTAGCAATCAAAATCACACATTATTTAAAAAGGTTAAAAGAAAACTATGAATGAACAACTTAACAGACTAAACATCTTAGAGATATTATCGTATAGGAATTCAACGGATAGAGAGGTATCTCCTAGCAACCCTTTTTTATGATACAGGGCCGATGAGTCTTACATTGGCAAGCAATTTGATGTACTTATCAGCTCCATAGTGGAAATGAGTGCCTCCACCAGGGAATTCTATCTTCTGACCATTGACAACCATCCAATTCTGGTCAGACTTCTCATGTGCAAGGTGAGTGTGAGGTATGTTGGCTTTCCACACCTCGTCTCTACTTTTCGGCCATTTGATAGGGATCTGTAAGATGGAAAATCCAGGAAAACAGCACAGGCTAATTAAGCTTATATTTTCAAAATCATTTCTCTTATTGATTATTGATAATTTGATATTCTCACCTTATACCCTGGTGGGGGTGGAATCAAGCAATTGAACCGCCGTTCGGGCATCGGGCAATGTCTTTCATAATGCTCCATCAAAGAGAGATCCAACTTCAGTCTCATTTGGTATATGAGGTTCCTGTCTAGGCAGGGAATCAACTCTGAATGTCGATCATCACAAACCTTCAAAATAGAAGAAAAAGAAACTAATATTGTTTCTAAAACAATCAAAAACAGGAAATAATAAATAAGCATAAAGTCAATTCTATCCCTCAGAAAGAAAAGTGTGTGCTAGTTTGCTATAACAAGCCAGCATAGCTATATAGCGAGCTTACGGGGAAGCTCCTTGGTACAACACCATCTTCTGCATCATCAAGTGCTAACTTGAGTGAAGATTCATCTTGTTTGCTGCCAAGATCAGTATCTTCATCACCACCCAAATAAGATGACCCAAGTTTCTTTAACCGGCTCCCGTACTCTAAGGCTGACTCACCTCCGCTCTTAGAGCCAAAATATAAATACAAGAAAAAAAGAAAGATTGCCGCAACACCTACAGAAGTGAGCAAGCTCTTCTTCTGTGATCCATCTGATCTTCCCCTCATAATTGTATGCAATAATGACACTCTTCCGTTAGTGCTTACCAGTTTCAGTTTCTATAGTTCACAAATAGGATCTCATAGCTGATCACCCGATGATGAAATAATTAAAATATTGTACATGAAATTAACAAATTTAGCACTATCTTGTCCGCCCGAGGCTCTATTTCCAAAATACCACAAAAACTTTATTAATCTATGCCTATTCAAATGTAAACCGGATAAATTTTTAGAGCAACCTGTAAAGAAACAAGAACCAATCAGAATCTTTTGCAGGTGTAACAAACACATTAATTAGTATTCAAGAAAGATTGCATCATAAACCCAATGAAAAAGGTTTTTTTAAGGATAACCTTAACAACATAAAAAAGATTGCTCATTTTCAACTGAGTCCAACTCACAGTGATCATTTGTCAAAGAACGGGAAAAAAAATAGTCTATGGCCACTTCTAACACATGCACACAAAAACAAATAAAATCATAAAACAAATATTCAATTATTTTGAGACACCAAAAGGGTTGACGATAAATATTGTCAACTCAACATAAGATCTTGCATGCTTTCACAATCTTCAAAGCGGAGACCAAAAAAAAATTTAGGGACATTTAATTGCTAGCCCCAATATATTATTACCAGGAACACAAACAATGATTCACTGGACTAATGAACTACAGCTACTTATTAAGAATTTCCGATTTTGGAGCTATACCGGAAATCTTAGATCTCCATCAAGACAACTAATCAAAAAACTGATCTCCACTAAAACACTGAGCAAGGGTAGAAAAACATAACATGATGCACCCTATTTTCAACATAGCAAATGACTAGAATCACAACTTACAATGAACATGTAGAGGCTTCAACAATAACAACGCATCAAATTATTAATTGACACAGAAGGGATGGTGAAACTGATTGCAGAAGTGAGGTTCTTGATAATTCAGTTTTAGTATGCTCTATGATCGACTGACAGTGTATCTAATATCCGACAAAGAAACAACAGAACAGGAAATGAGATCCACCTATTTCCAAAATTACTACAGTCAAATTTCTTTGAATAGGGCTGCTTTTGATTGTTGATTAAAAACACCCCATCTATAAAGAAACAAACAATTACCCAAGAAAACAAACAAGCCAACATTTGTTATTAACCAATTGGCCATTTGGGTTTCATCAACTGTAATCTGAAACTAGAATTGAAGAACTTTCATTACATTTTCCAAATTTAGAAAATGCCTCAAACGTGTTGAAGATTAAAACTCTAGATAACAAGAATAGCCATGAATGACTAAACTTGAACCAAATAGATCTACACTAATGACTAAACTACATAAGAAATAAATAAACAACCAAATTCAGCTGCGACTGTTAATTATCAACATTGAAATAACGAAAAATCAAAAAGAACCCAAGAATGCAAAATGCAGACAGATCAAAAGCTTACTAAGATTCAACGAGTGGCAGCCTGCGAATAGATCTCAAGATATGGGGGGGTGGGGGGAAAGAGAGGGGGTTAGATCTTGGATTTTTTGCCACTTTATTTATTTAGGAGAGGGAAGAGTGGCACAACTTCTTGTTAGATGTCCATTGTCTGGTCGTTAGCCCGATCTATCAATATTCAATGATTCCATTCATACTCCTAACTCTATGATAAAAGCTTTTGTTATACCCACTTGGTTGTTGGTACTATTTGAGAATCTGATGACTACAGATTTAAAATAAGGTACTGCTTATTGTATTGATTTATAATTTATTTTAAAATATTTAATTTATTTTATTTTAAATAAATTATAAATTCAAAATAATAATATTTTTAATTTATTTAAACTCATTTAGTTAATAAATATTTTTTATAATTTATAATCTAATTAAATTAATAAATAAATTTTAAATTTGTTTGAAATAAACAGTAACAAATAGGGTTTAGAAATTAGAAATACATACTACCGCCATTTGTTTTTGATCGCAAAACGTATGCACTAGCACCATCTTAAAATTATGAATAATTATTATTTTTTTCCACGTTATAAAATTATATATATATATTAAAACACCTTTCTTTTACGAAAAAATTATAATAAAACATCTATTTATAAAATTGATTTACATATCTCTAGTTTTAAGATTTGACTCATCTTTATTACACATTCCTTTTCATTTCCTCCGATACATCATAAATAATATATATATATATATATATATATATATATATATATATAGTTAGTATTATTAAAATCAAAATTGATCACTTAATTTAAAATATTGAGTTGTGCTATCACTCAAAATATAAAAACAATCAAATAATTTTTCATTGTTTGATAAAAATATATAATTTTCGTTGAAATTTTTAATAGTTGAAAACTCATATCAATATTTAACGATAAAAATTCTTTTAACAATTATAATTTTTTATTAACTTAATCTCTATATCATTGATTGTGTATTAGTACATTTGAATTATTATAAATAAATATAAACGCTAATATATTAGGTAAAATTGGAGAAAATATATAACGGAGAATAGTCAAATTCCTAATTTTAGAACGGGAGAATATTATATTACTAGATGTTTTACTTCAATTTGTATGGTCAAATTAACCGTGTTTTAGCGTTAATAAATTATTCAAGCTCTTTAAATTATAGTCATAATCATACGAAACAACATTGAATATATTTCTAATCTTAATTTTTTTAAATCTCGATATATATGTTTGATTATTAAATTTAAATTTTTTAATCTTGACCATAAAAATTAAATAATAACATTTAAGAGTAATGTTCGATTATTAAATAATATAGCATATAATAATTAATATGAAACATATGAAAATTTTCAAAATAACTTTTCAAATAATCAAATATTTTATTTGTTGTATTAGTTTGGGAGGGAGGAGTACATAACTAAGTACTGTACCACTGTGGCAAAACAACACTCGTGTTTGAACTTTGAACATCAGGTATTAAATGAGTTTTCTTTTTTATTACTCATTCCATTTTGAAATTAAATATATATTAAAATAAATTTAAAAGTGAATGTTTAAATACAATTTCCACATAAAATTAAAAAATTAATTTTTTTACTATAAATGCTGAATTTTTTTTTTATCTATCTATATTAATATATAAATATAGTAATGAATGAAACTCTCTTAGATATTTTAATAATTAAAAACTCTTTTAAGTTTCATTCTCACAAAATAGAACTCTCTTAAAGAGTTCAGTAATTTATAACTTCTAAAAAACTCTCTCAAAGAGTCTGTTAATTTACAATTACTATATTATTAATATCTAAAAAACTCTCTCAACTACAATATTATTTTTTGACATGTCATTTCTTTAGTATCCTCTTCTAAGAAAATTAAAATGCAAAAACTACAAACAAATAAAATAAAGTAAAATAAAATAACAATTCAAAGCCAGCTTACACTAATCACAACATTAAAAGTTATAGAAAATAAAAATAATATATACAAAAAATTAATTCAAAAAATTAATAAACTAGAAAACAAAGTAAGAAAATAATACACAAAGTATAAAATAATGAGAAATAAAAAAGTCAATAAATAATACAAATATGAGAAGGACATTTGTTTAAGTGTCACATTTTATTGGAGGGTTGACTAAAAATGATTTATTATGGATCCTTAATAAATGAAAAGAATAAATTTTAGACAAATAACATCACTGTGAAATTCTTATATTTATTTAGACCTAATCACCAAAAAATCATCAAACTTTTTGGCTTTTTTTTTCTTTCACTTTTATCTTAAATAATTTTAATTACAAAAATAACCTTAATCTATTTCAATTCACGACAAAATTAAACTAAAAATACTAAATCATTCAACAATAATTAAGTTGTATTGATATAACATCCGACGTATCATCTATATCTATTTTAAGTTTAAAAAAAAAAAAAAGCGTTAGAATCTCCGTATAATAATCTTCCCGACTTAACTCACAAGTCACAATCAGGACATCTTCTCTCTTCATCTTCTCTCTCCTCACAAAATTAGGGTTTCTTCTCTCTATCAAGGGGTTAGAAAACTGTAGTATGCAACATAAAACAAAAGTAAGCCTATTGAACAGAAGGGATACTTTTCTTGAAAGCAAGCATATTGAACATAAGGGATACCTAAGCAATTTTTTTCTAACTCAGCGCTACAATTAGATGACCGACACTTAGAACACCACCTTCACACAATTTAATCATGGTTGTATATTTTAATATTTTTTTAATTAATTTTGACAAAAATTAAAGTTATTTTTGTAAACAAAATAGTTATAAAGGATTAAATTTTAAAAAAATTTGTTGATTTTTTTTGTGATTAAGTCTATTTATGTATAGTATTGTTCGCATGTGCTCTTGAGCAATGACTAACGTGGCTCATGCCGACCGACACCCACACTGCACACCCACCGACGTGGGGGGGGGAGGTGTGGTTTTTTAATCACGGTCCAAGTCCACTTCAAACGGCTGTACATGCGCATTCAACTAGGTTGTTGAAGACTCCTGCTACTATATTTAATTTAACGTTGATAGATTCCAATTCCCAATCAAACCAAAAAGTCGTACTCCGTATTATCTTGTCTTGATTTAGAAAGGTGGGACTTACGAGCGATATCGTTGCAATTCAACTAATTAAATTGGTGGGGTTGGATGTCCGGGGGATCATTTTATACCATCCGTTTTAATTACTCCATTTATTAACAATTATTAATGTTTAAAACGTAATATATATTCCCTTCGTCTCAAAATAAAATAATAAATCAAGACTTATTCTTTTCAAGACAGAAAAAGTAATATTTTAAACTCAAAATTAATATAATGTTGCTCCCCCCTAAAAATACGTTGATTGTGTTTTTAGATCAAACAGTTGAAGTAGAGATACGTAATTTGGAGATCTTCATTCACCATTTCAAGATTTGTCGTCACTTGGATAATATGTCGCAATAATAGGTTGTGTTCGAATCCTTGGCTCTTTTTCCTTTGCTCATTCATGCTTCCTACAAAACAAAGGACACGAGAGTGGCTCCCCACTTATTGCCCTTCCAGTGCTTAAATAAATATTCAAATAATAGGTGTCTTAGATTAGGCGACACATATAAGTGTGAACTATAGTAAGCTATGTAATGATATATCGTTGTGTCGTGAGGTCTAGAGCTATAGTCATTTTTTTGAGAGATTTTGCTCTCATAGTAAGGGTATATGCTCATACTAGGACTAGCTTTGAGAAGCTCAGTAAATTCTTTAATATTATGCTTGTGAGTTCTGGAAAGGAAAGAAAAAAAAAAGGATAGAAAAGTTTATCACTTAAGGAAAGAAAAAAAAAAGGATAGAAAAGTTTATCACTTTCTGTCGTTTATGAGTTTTGCCTTCTGTAGACAAGAAAAGGAAGAAGAAAAGTTAGCTCATTTTCTTTGCTAACTTTTTTTTGGCAAAAATGAAAAGATTTGGACGGAAAAGAAAAGACAACAACTCAAATTTTTATAATTCATTTTTGTTCTCCCTTTTGTAATTTAACAAATTTATATTTACATATCACGTCTTCTCTGATTATAATATTATATTTTAAAAAATATTTTTAATAAATTATAATTATAATTATAATATATAAATATAAATATAAAAATATAAATAAAAATATAATTTTAAATAACAAAATTATTTATTTATATTTGAAACTGAATAGGTATTAAAAATATGATATTTAAATATATAAATATAAATATAAATATATTATTTATTTCTATATTGATAGAGTTTTAAAATTATATTTTTAAATAAAAATCTTTTATTTATTTATATTTTAAAACTGAATAGGTATTAAAAATATAATATTTAAATATATAAATAAAAATATATTATTTATTTATAATATTTCTTGTTTTAATTATTTTCTGTTATTTTCTTTTCTATCCAAACTTATAAACATAGTTTAAGAAAATCATTACTGAAGGGTAAAATGGTAACATATCATCTTTTCTTTTCTTTTCATTTCTTCTCAACTAACAAAAATAAGAAAAAAAATTATTCAGTTTTCTGTTATAAACTCATAAAGACGAGAAAATAAAATTTATAACTTTTTTGTTCCATTCTTTTATTTTCTATTCTATTCTTTTATTTTCTTTTATTTATCTCAAAATTTACAAACAGAGTGTTAGGGAGAAGTGGATTAAAAATGATGTAAGAAAAGTGTACCTTTCCCCATCACCTTTTGAGGGAGTATTTTTAGGTGGATGGTGAGGTGGTTTTTGACCACCTCGCCATATGAGAGTTAGAGAATTTGCATCAATACTTTTCGTATTTATTTTTAAAGTATCTGGAGTAGATAATTTTGGCGGAGATTACAAGATTATGTCTAATTGTCACCCAAATAAATAGATGTTACTTTTTCGCACTAAAATTAGCCCCCTTCCCCTTCCCATCCGGCCCACACGCCGGGAATGCTCTTAAGATATTCAAAGAATAAAAGCTTTGGGCAATGGAGATGATAGTGTCTTCAAAGATGGGCATTTGGTGTCTTTGACTTATTGATAAGTCTTGCCACTCATAAGCCTATCTAGACTGTGAGAATCAAAAAAAAAATTTAATGAATAATTAATAATATGAAAATGTCTTTTTATGATGTTTAGTAGAATTATTTTCTGCGTCGCTACATTACAGAAAGTGAATTAAAATAAAAATGTTATGCTCAAGGAAATTTTGGTTATTTCGACAAAAGTTATGCCTAGGGCATTTTGGTCATTTGACCCAACAATTAAAAAGTGTTCAAAATCATAAAACGATCAAAAATCTGGAATCAACGCGAAAAAATAGTGAATCGAAACGCCGCCAGATTTTAAGTTTAACTTAGTCTAGAGTTGACTTTTTGACCAAAGCGTCATATGGAAAAATGGACAGCGCCGTTGGAATAGCAGCGTGCCAAAACATATGGATAGAGTATAATATTGTATTTTATGATTTTTGACTTTTTAAATTATTATTTAATTATTAAATTAATCAGTTCGTAAATCGAGGCAAAACAACAAATTTGATTTTGATTTTCAACATAGCTGACCAAATGGGGCCCACTGACGCGCAGGCCCCAGAACTTTGTCCTTTTCCCTTTGGCCCCTTTCCTTTTCTTCTCTTTTCTCTTTCCCCCCAAACTTTCTGTAGTTTTTGAAAATTTCCAAATCGGTAATCAGTCCCTTTCTTGCTTCGATCCGAGCTATTAAACGTGGTAAATGGTCTTTAAAACGCATACAACGTAACCTTAACTCATCCCATTAGCCAAATACTCTCCATTCAATTTTTGTTCTTGGCCGAGGTGAGCAAGAATTTAAAATCAAATTTTGCTGTTGTTTAGACCATATTGATGATTAGAATAGCATATGGGAGTTCTTTAGAATCGATTTAATCCTTCAATCGATCAAGAAGGTCAAAAGTCGAGCTATTTAAGGTCAATTTACAATCGACTTACTTCTGATGTGTTCTTGACCAAAGATCGGATTTTTAGACTCGAATCGGATGTGTTTGAGTCGATGAGAGGGTCCAATGGATCCCTGCAGTTGCAAGGATCATTTTGATACCTTCCAATAGAGTTTTCATGATGTTTTAAAGTCTGTTTGGTTTTTCCAACGAGCTTGTGGCCGCCGGTGATGACTTCTTGACCGGAACCGAGAACGATGAACACGACCTCCCTGGTTTTGAGGTTCCAGGTCACGGAGATAGTGAGAATCGATGTTTCACCAATCCTTTTGCCACAAAGTTGAGCTAACCTGTTGATTCGGCGTGTACATTTGTGTGTGGCCATGGCAGCCCACTGCCGACGACCACCAGGCCGACCAACCGGCCAGCTTATTGGTCAGGCGATGGGCGGAGGAGAAAGGGGCTGACCAGTCGACCACTCAACGGTTGACTTGGTCAACAACCTTCTAACCGACCGCCCGGCCTGCAGGCCACTGCTGTGACACCCCCAAATCTGGGCATCCACACCCTGACTTGGGTTGCCAATTTATTATTAAATCCATGTCTTACAAATA
>JAUMHB010072049.1:0-32877 GCA_032359685.1 Pittosporum tobira | reverse complement strand
ATTATTTAGAGACATAAAATTAATGCATGAAATAAAGTTTTGTTGTTTTATTATAAAGTATGAAAATAATTTTTGGTTTTTTATTATTATTTGGAGACATAAAATTAATGCATGAAAAAGTAGCTTGAAAGTTGTTAAGTAAATTATTTATTTGGAAAAAAAATTTCGAGAAGTGTTAGCAAAATTCTAGTATAAATAGATTGTATGAGAAGAATGATTTTACACACTTTACTCCATCATCTTCATACTATATTGTGAGTGTTTTTGAAAGTACTTCTAGAGTGTTGTTAAATTATTTTTACAAGAAAAT
Source organism: Pittosporum tobira (assembly GCA_032359685.1). Taxonomy (NCBI): domain Eukaryota; kingdom Viridiplantae; phylum Streptophyta; class Magnoliopsida; order Apiales; family Pittosporaceae; genus Pittosporum; species Pittosporum tobira. Next base: position 32,567 of record JAUMHB010072049.1, on the reverse strand, counting down.
TCAAATGGTAATACAAGGAGCTTTCAGGTAATACTTATTTCATTTTTTTTCTTTGACGAAATAATTTTAAATCTATATTATACACTACATACAAAACTTGCAAAGTACATTTATAAAACCATATTCTTTAAGAAAAGTCTTCTTTGCAATATTTATGTAAATCTTCCAGTTTTACATTTCTGCAAATATTTTTCAAGTTATTATAAACTTTTAAATAAAGTTATTTTGATATGATTCTTAAATCATACAAAATTATTTTATATTATAAATTTGTGTTTGACGAACTCGTGAAACCATGGTCAAAATATATACTTAAATATATTTTTATCATTCATTATATTATAATATACAAAATGCTTTATATGTCATCTTACTAGTAAGAAGTCATAACTTTTCGGATTTCACGTTAAGGTAAGGAGTACCATCTTTTTGCTTCCACTGGAAGGAATATCATTTGACCTTTATGTTATGCTATAATTTTCTCTTGAATAAATTATTTTGACTGAAAATACTTTATTCAACTTGAAATTCTTGAGATCGAATATTATATTTGACCTTGAACATATGTTGACAATTTGGACATATATTGACAATTTAATTATTAATTAATTGTTACTACTCATTGAGTAACAATAGTTTCTAAATTCATTGATTCTTATCTTATTAATATTTGATTATTTTCGTTATAGAAGTTGAAAGTTGCATCTTAATTATTTATGTGATCATCAAATTTAAATTGATTATGGGTGCCTTAGTTGAGGTGGTAAATGCATACAAATGTTATATTATTGGTCTGTGTGGCAGAATTATTAAATTATAATTGTCTTGGCCGGGGGCAATGACGTATGATATTGGTAACATTTACCTGTGTGGTAAAGTCACGCATGCTGGCATATCTAGAAATGATATCATGATAACTGTTTAATGACTGGATAATTTAGAAATTCATAACTGTTTTATTTTCGTGCTTACTTTTCTCATGCAGTTACATTTGACAGCATTTTATATGTCTATATTCTCATTCAAATTCAATTTGCAGACTTATAAGACTAAGGATAATTTTCTTTATTTCAGTTATCCTTAGTCATGATATTTCTTACTGAGCTATTTGAGCTCACTCTTTTGTCTCATATTCCTTTCAGATGCAGATAACTGATAGCGGGGTTATTGGGGAGAATGAACTAAAGGTCCAGTTGTTTAGATATTTCCGTTGCGTGCTATCTGCTAGAAGAATAATAATTTGTGAATAGTGTCATGTATAATATTTCTAACATGATATAATGTACCTTATTATTACCTTGTGTACTTTATAATGAAGTCTTGTGTATTTATAAGTTGTGAAATTATCAATAAATTGACAACTTAAGTCAATGTGTGGATACTCAGATTTAGAGGTGTCACAGGCCAATTAATAAAATCTAATTTTATATTGGATACTAATTAATACTAATACCATAAATACTAAAACTACTATAAATACTATACTATAATATTATATTATTATAATTAATATTATATACTCTCACATATTCTCTCAAGTTAAAAGTCTTATATAACGACTTTTAACTTGTTACATGAAAAGAGTGAAACTAGTAAACATAAAAAAACTAGTAGCTAATGGCAATGAAACGTAGACAATGTCAATTAAACGTAGTCAAGGGCATCAAAGCGTAAACAATGACGATTAACTGAAACATAGTCAACGACATCAAAATTTAACCTAAGACACCTAACTGAAACATAGTCAACGACATTAAAACGTAACCAAAGACGATTTGCTAAAACGTAGTCAACGACATCAAAACATAGCTAAAGACGATTAGCTTAAACATGTTTAACGACATCAAAACATAACCGAAGACGATTAACTGAAACATAATCAACAGCATCAAAATGTAACCGATAATAATTAAACGTAGTCAATGGCATCATAACATAGCCAATGACGATTAAACTAAAACATGGACATCATGATTTGTCCACTAACCAAACTCCTCAGTAATGCTCATAAACATAGCAGTAGCAGTATGACTAGCAGTAAAAATAACAGTAGTAGGAGTTACAATAGTAGGAGTATCAGTAACAATATCAGTAGTATGAGTAGTAGTACAAGTAGTAATAGTCTTGAATTTATTCAAAACCCGAAACACCAAAATAATCAGAAGCCTTCTCTAACGAAAGCGACTACGGTTTATAATATGCTATTGAGACCATATTATAGTTTATATAAAAATATAGACAACAAATATAATATAAGAGGAACCCATATTTTAAACAATATAAGAACAAAACTATATTAATATGAATTAACAATTAGAGAGTATATATGAGGTCTTATATAGACACACTTAACTTATTGACCAAACTAGGATAGCTTATGAACCAAGTAACGCAATCCAATTTTATATTGGATACTAATTAATAATAATATCATAGATACTAAAACTACTATAAATACTATACTATAATACTATATTAATATAATTAATATTATATACTCTAATATCTCCCCTCAAGCTAAAAGTTTTATAAAACGACTTTTAGCTTTTTACATGACGAAAAGAGTGAAACTAGTAAACATAAAAAACCCAGTAGTTAATGGCAATGAAGCGTAAACAGTGTCGATTAAACGTAGCCAAATGCATCAAAGCGTAGCCAATGACTATTAACTGAAACGTAGTTAATGACATCAAAACGTAACCGAAGACGGTTAAATGAAACGTACTCAACAGCATCAAAATGTAGCTGAAGACGATTAGCTTAAAAGTATTTAACAATATCAAAACATAGTTGAAGATGATTACCTAAAACGTAATCAACGACATCAAAACGTAACCGATGACAATAAAACATAGTCAATGGTATCATAACATAGTCAATGATGATTAAACTAAAAACATTGACATCATGGTATGTCCCATTAACCAAACTCCTCAGTAATGCTCAGAAACGTAACAGTAGCAGTAGTAAGAGTAGCAATAACAGTAAGAGTGGTAAGGGTAACAATAACAATAAGAGTAGTAGGAGTAGCAGTAACAGTAGTAGTAGTAGGAGTAGTCTTGAATTTCTTCAAAATTCAAAACACCAAAATAATCAGAATCCTTTTCCAACGAAAGCGGCTAGGGTTTATAATAGGCTCTTGATACCATATTAAAGTTTATATGAAAATATAAACAATAAATATAATATAAGAGAAAGTCATACATTAAACAATATAAGAAGAAAATTATATTAATATAATTTAAGAGTTAGGGAGTATATATGAAGCCTTATATAGACATACTTAACTTATGGACCAAGTTAGGACAGCTTACAGGCCAAATAACGCAATCTAATTTTATATTGGATACTAATTAATACTAATACCACAAATACTAAAACTACTATAAATATTATACTATAATATTATATTAATATAATTAATATTATATACTCTCACATTGATTATGATAAATTTTTAAAAATGTATGGTGAACAAAAATAAAACTAGATATAAAATATGATAATTTTGGACCCTTTTAGCATTTTAGTGAATTATTTTTTAAAAAAAATAGATATTTATATTAATATTATTTTTTAAAAAAAGTATTACAAATAATATAAGAAATCAAAAAAAAAACATTTGTTTTCTTAAAAGTATTATTTTTGGTCAAATAAAAGGCCTATTAGATTTAGATTTGAGATATTCCCAATCAACTGAGCCACATCATCTCAACTGGATTAACTTGCCCCAATGACCAAATAGCAAGGACGTATATCCAACTAAAAATCTTTCAAGAAATTTGGGAAAAGGAGGAGGAGGATAATCATGGTGGTGTTGGATTGTTTACAATCCATTCCCCAAACACTTCCACCCCACAAGAATCCCTCCTCTTCTTCTTTAAATAAGAACAGCAATAATAGTAAGAGCATTAACATTACGAGGCGTAAAACAATCATTTTTTCAGCTTCTTTGGTGGCCTCATCTCTCCATTTGTACCAAAATTCAGTACCCACTTCCCTTCATCTGGCAAATGCCCGACAAGAAGATGGTCTTGAGGAAGAAGAAGATCGAGTGGTTCACCTTTTCCGGGTTTTTTTTCCTACTCTCTTTCTTTCTATATATCAAGAAATGTAATTGAGAAAGTAAGCGTGAGAGGTGAACTGGTGGAATTAGCAAAGTACTTAGCGGAAATAACAATTCCCAGTAAACCCAAATGAAACTACTTCATAGTCTGATTGCTGGTGTGATTGAACAATAGCCAATTTCAGCTTCTAGGTGCATTAAAGATTCTTGATGCAAGTGATGACTTTACTTTGTATTTTGTGCTGTACTTGATTATTAGCATATGTACGAGCGGTTGAACTGATTATTGGTAATTATAACGTATTTTTAAAAGTCTAAACTCTTTTAAAAAATAATTTAAAATTTTTTATAGCTTAAGTATAACAATATTATTGATTACTTTAAAAAGTTAGTTAATAAATATTTTTTTAGCTCAAAAAAAATTATAATCAACAAATAAGTTGTAAGCTATTCTAAAATAAACTGTACCAAACAAGCCAGTATTGCAGTGATTTTTCTGATAGATAAAATTATTATGATTTTTACCAAAGTAAAGAATGACGTTGAGTTGCCATTTGCATATCTAAGTAAATGGTTGGCAGTGAGGCTAGGCAAATGCTACTATTGGTACATATTTTGAAAATATAGGAACTTTCGATGATACTAGGATTCAAGAATCATATGGATTTGGAATAATTTGAGCTAAACCTACTGAACATTGTGTTTTCAAATGCAGCTACTTATGCCTTATATTTTCGAGAAAAAGGGCAAGTGGTATACCATCTTACAACTGACTTTCCTGTGGATAGTCAATTTTTCTGCAAGAATACCTTTAATTTGGCATCTTCTAAATATTCATCCAGGACCTTGAGCTAAATATGATTTCTGGGATATTTTGAGCAATTCGAACAGATAGTCGTCCTTATTTTCTTCTTTAATTTCATGGATTTTTGCATCCTACATTTGATAAGATCTTACCCTTTAATCCACAAAGTTAGCTTATTACTTTGCTGGCAAAGAGTTTCTATAGGCATTTGATATGTGTTGAATGATTATTTTCAAAACAATTATTAATGTCACTGCTATCATGCACAATGTGCATTTAGAGGATCCTGTTGCTTAAATTCTCCATTCAAATTTAATTTGGGATGAGCAAAACCTTATATTTAAAACCAGACAATGTTTATTTATTTTTGAACACCCTCCCCTTCCCCTCACACCACCTCAAAGTTTTGGTGGTCAATCAAATAGTTTCGTGCTGTGCAAAGCTGAATGATATTGTGTGTTATGCTAACAGAGATTCGTGGTATATCTGTAGGAAACTTCGCCATCTGTTGTTTTCATCAAAGACCTTGAAATTGTGAAAAACCCCAAGAGCTCCGATGAGATCGTGCCAATAGATGATAAATTTGCAAAGGTTGAAGGGACAGGTTCGGGCTTCATTTGGGACAAGTTTGGTCACATTGTAGGATTTCATTCTTTTTTAATCATATTTAAAATTAGTCTTCATAGTGCATAGTCAAATAATAATACTTCCTCTATATTCATGAATGTTCAACAAGTCGTTTTTGTATAGGGTACCTTTTATCTTAATTATTCCACTTATGGGTTCCCCGGACATGCAGAATTAGTTCAAATCTATCTTTTCAGAAAGGAAATTTTCTTTACGGTTTAATTGTGCATAACTTATGGGAGCGTAATGGTTTATCAAACAGTATCTCTGAAATCATTGGCAGGTGACCAATTATCATGTCGTTGCTAAATTGGCTACAGATACAGGTGGTCTACAGCGTTGTAAGGTTTTGTTTTTGTATCTCCTTTTATTTCTTGTTTGTTTCCTTGCAGCTCAATAAGTTGGAAAGCTAATACTCGCTCGTCCACAAAACGAGTCCCATTTGAAAATCTTGTAAATTGATATATATTTTACTTTCAGGTTTTCCTTCCAGAATTATGCTTAACATAATGTGGTTAGTTAACAGTGGTGGCATGATTATAAAATTGTTTTTTTCTGAGAACAGTGTCAGTTTGTACACAATCAATGAAAATGGGACTCTTATTATGGGCCTGAGAAAATAAAGTCATATGGGACTCTTTTGAGGAAAGAGGGAGATAGAATATCAATGTTCCGGATGGTGAATTTCTTGTACAGGTATTTCTATTTGATGCTAGGGGCAATAGCTTTTCCAGGGAAGGCAAGATTATTGGTTTTGATCCAGCATATGATTTGGCTGTTCTAAAGGTGTGCTTTAAGACTCCTACTATTATCACGCAATCTTTATTTATACTTACCATAATCACATTAATTTCAACTATACCAAATATATTTTTGCAAATAGGACTCATTTCTGGGACTTAAGGTAGTGTTATTTTAATTTTTAAGTATTGACCTAATATATTTTTTTCAGGTTGATGTTGAAGGAAACGAACCAAAGCCAGTCACTCTTGGCACATCTAATGATTTAAGAGTGGGTCAGAGCTGCTTCGCCATTGGAAATCCTTATGGATATGAGAACACTCTGACTACGGGGGTAAAACTTTCTGGAAACATTGCTATATTGTATATTTACAATGTTGGTGCAAAACCCTAGTAGAGTTTCCTTCCTCCTGTTCCTAATTCTGATATTGTAGTAACATATGTGAGTGCATTTATTATTGCTCTAAGCAATTCATGTTTCCAAGCTACAAGAATTAGTGTAGTGAGTTTTCGTTTAGTACACAGATTCCTACAATCAGAGTGAAAGAAAATTTGCACCAAAAAGAAAAATAAAAAAGAGTAGAAGAACATAAGAGCTTGCTTCCTGACAAAAGAATGGCTTTACAGCTATGTAGAATCATTTTACTGGCTATTAAGCAGAGTTGAAATGTTTCAGGTAGTCAGTGGGTTAGGCAGGGAGATACCTTCACCAAATGGTAGCGCCATCCGAGGGGCTATTCAAACAGATGCTGCCATTAATTCAGGTAAAATTTCATTTGCCTAAAAATTATTTCCCTATATATGAAGAATTTGTTTTTTCAAGCATAGCCAGTCGATGCAGGAAATTCAGGTGGACCTCTGATTGATTCATATGGTCATGTAATTGGTGTTAACACGGCTACATTCACTCGCAAAGGTAATAAATGTTTTCTTAGTATTAGTTTGGAAGTAATCAATAATTGAAATCTGTCCACAAAATAATTTGTTCTGCAAGGGGCCCCCTTTTTTTTTTTTTTTTTGAAGAATGATTTTTTTGCCCCCTAAGAAATCTTACAAATTTGTTTTTCTATCGTAATGCAGGGAGTGGAATATCCTCTGGGGTCAACTTTGCAATACCAATCGACACTGTTGTGCGAACTGTACCTAATCTAATCGTGTATGGAACTCCTTACAAAAATAGATATTGATTAATGATGGTCCGGATATCTGTACAAAAATATGATTCGTTGCACTCTCATTTAATATCAAATTTTAATGCAACAGATAGAGAAGTTTAAATATTCTCTCAAGATACGTAAATACGATAGTGCGTATTCAATTTCAAGCGTCTCTTATTAATCAATTTGCATTGCATTTGCAATAAGCATGGATTTTCAACATTTGCATACTGAACAGTTACCTCCCTGATCTCTTAGTATAATTTTTTTTGGTGCTGGGCACCTTTTTTTTACCGATAATAATGACCAAATCTACCAGACGTTTAATGTACTGCCACGATTCAATGTTGTGTAACGACTGAGGTGTTTTCTTTAGTTATTTTCTACTGCATATTATTATATAAAGATGAATTTTGGTGTAACATGAGTTTAGTAGCTAAACTTTAAGAAAGGAATTCTGTAGTGGGAGAAAGGGAGCCAAGTAATGTCTTGATGTTCCAATTCCTGCAACTCACGAAAACAGCAATCGATAATCCTTAAACGTAAAATTGTTTGTTTTTAAAATGATGGTGTTTTAAATATTAATCCCAATTATAGTGATGTTGAAAATCTAAACAAATAGTATGCTTTATTGTTAATTTTAGAAACGGCCAATTGACAATGAAAGTCAAATTTCTGACATTTAAAATGGGATGGAAGGAGTAATACATCAGGCAATAATAAGATAATTCTAACCATTTCAAGCAGAAAACCACTGATTACAACAACAATAACAGAGTATACACAATCCAAGATACAAGATGTTTAAGATATTTCAGAAAATTGTAATGAAGAAAAAATCTAAAATTACTTGGAATTACTTCTGTTCCTGGAGTGAAAGCAGGGATAGTTGTTCTTCAATGGAAGAATCTACATGACAAGTTGTTCGGCAAGAGGAAGGGATGAGAATGAGACCAAGACACCGCTGCTCCATTGGAGAAGGAGAGGTATGACGTGTGCTTCTATACTCCACTGCATCTTGGAGAATTATGTTTCCTTGCTTATCTAAGCAGTAAAAATTTCCCAAGAAAAACCTCCCATCATTTACCCCCACCAGCATTCGGCGAAACAGAAGGTTTTTGACCCGGCCCACATAATTTGACTCGTTTGTTTTTGACCCGCCCAAGCCTCCAAACTCGGTGATGGATGGTTCTCCTTGCCTTCGGGTATCCATGAACTTAAGTTGATGTTAATCAAGTTGGTCAAAAATATTTATAGATCCAATCTCCTCAACTTAACAAGGGACACCTACACTGCAAAATAAACACATCCAATAAGGAATAAACTAAGAGGGAAGGAAAAACAGAACAAGCCACGGAACTTTCTAAAAGGTACCTTTGCATATTATCCAGGACAGATAGGATGACTTTTACATCATTAATTGCACGTACAGAGTACTAAGTATTGTTAAAATCCTAGGAAAGACTCATACCAGAAAAAAAAAATCAAGCTAAATAAAAGCCCTAGAAAAAACCCAAGCATGAAAACTTATTCTTCTCTGAAAGGGAACTTTCATATATTTGTAAGATATCATCCAAATTTATAAAGGCCAGCAGCCTTCCCAACCCTGTAAGCCTTGATACACCACTTGTTGCCACTTCCAGCGTAACCAATACTTGCAGGATCTATATAGTTTAATGGTTTTGATACTATTAGTTACCACTTATCAATTTAAAGCCTCAAAATGGACCCATAAACATATTACCCGTGAGGGCATGTACTGGACTGTCTAAGAAAGGGAACACAGCAGCCTGGCTCATCAACCACGCAAATCGCACCAAGTAAACCCTGATTAAATCCGTATGAACCAACTATCAGCAAACTATTTAACTATATGATGACAAAAGAAACAATCTGCTGATCAGAATGATTAACTTTCTCGTCACACTGTATTTGAATCTTTACTATCGCATTAGAATTTATGTGGTTCTTGATTTGGTATTTATCTCACAATAAAGGGCATTCTTTTGTAATATATAGGTCAGTAAATGCCATTCATTTTCTTATTCCCTCCCTGTACGAACACCTACAAATCATTTAATTGTCTGAAGACTAGAAGAGAACTACTAGCTCAGAAAGTTTTTGGGCAACAGTTGGGGAGACAAATTTTTTAGTTAATTCATCATACAGGTGAGCTTACAACGATAGACATTTATATTCCGTCAATTATATATATATATATATATATATATATACACTCTTCCGAAAAATAAATAGTGCCTGCTGACCAATTGACTGTGCCTCCCTCTTCCTCCAAATCCAGAGCCAATATAACCCTTTATATCTTTCAAGTGCACTGCCAAAACCGAGAGAAACAATCTCACATTTAATGTGATTGTCAACAGTCAACACAATTTACTAAGATCACTATTTTAAGTGCACAAAAACCAATATTCTGGGTTAAAATTCTAGCAAAATTTGAATTCGATTGGAGCTAATAAATATACAAAAGATCAAATTTTTCTTTACCCAACATACAGTTGCGATGTAATAAACAATTTACAGCATAATATGTGGTTAAAAAAAAAATCCAAATTACAACTCAGTCTCAATCTTTTTACCATTCTAGATGAATAATATAGAACTAGAAATATTCAGATATGAAAAACACAATTCATGATTCTTTTGAGCTGTTAAGGAGAAAACTAAAAGATAAGAATCATGGTGACGAACTTACATGAATTCTCTCTATCCTTTGCAGAGCTCTTCAGCCACTGTGGAAGTTAGGAAGGAACCTTTTTTCGTTAAACTGATGCGAGGTGGAGCGGAGAGATCCAAATAACAGGCTGGTACGGGTACGGGTACTGGTAACATATCCGTATAGGTTTAATGTTTATTTTTCTAAAAATATTAGGAGTATCAATTTAATCTGGTATTTTGTAATAAATGAAAAATAATTTTAGTACTGTTCACTAACTTTTTATAACGTTGGTGTTTTCTTATAAAATAAAACTTTATTTTCATAAAATTAGAGAATTGATATTTGTACTCTATTTTCTTAAAATTGTACTATATTATATAACATATTTTATCCTGTTTATGCAAATATATATTTTATGCAATGTACTTTAAAAATTTTGAAATTTAAATGCCAATTTCTTCAATTAACATATACATTGACAAAGTATACAAAGACAAAAAAAAAAAATTATACCACCCGAGTCCGATAGAAATTTAACATACACAATAGATGAAAAACTTTTAAAATTGATTGTAATTATGTGACATTATTGTATCTATTGAAAAATCTGAGTCGAAAGATGTATCACTATTCATAAAAGAAATTAGATAAATAGAACCAAGACATTCATTAACACATTGTTTGTAAATTTTTAAAACTAAGGAAATGATAGGAAATTTAAGAAAAATTATAATTTTCTTGATAAATCCTATGTTTATAAGATTTTTAAGTTGGAAAAATTTAAGAAAATTTTAGCCTATTTTCTTTCGTTTGGTAATAAAATAATTATATTCGTCATGGAAAATATTTGTATGATTCATAATAAAAAAAAATAATTATAATATAATTGAGCATGTATATTTAGTAGGCCAAAATTTGACAGAGTTAAAGTACCAAATTTTAAATGAGTATAAGAAGAAAAAAAATAAGTAAACCAAATGCTCACTATTAAATAGAAACGCCAAAAGTATATTTCAAAAGATGTCAATAAATCGTACTAATACAATACATATTATCGAATTTAAATACGTCAAAATAATAGTAATATAAAAGTTTATTATATACTCTATATTTGCTACAACTGATAATATAACATCTAAATATAATTATACCATTTTCTACTAAATATATTTATTTATTCTACAAATTATTTTGATTAAATTAATTTTAATGTTTTGCTTTATTTATTTGCTATATTCAATTGTAAGTAGTAAGAAATTTTCTAAGGAGAAAGCTTTTGTATACCGTTTTATTAATTATTTAGAGCAATTATAGTTTGTATTTTAATGTTTATGCAAATATTTGATTTAAAAAAAAAAAGCATTTAAAAAATATGACAAACATTATACTCCCTCCGTCCTGAAAATATTATAATATTATAATTTTTTATGGAATTTAAAAAATTTGTTTGATGTTATAATTTTAAAAAATAGAATAATGATTGAAGTGGTAAATCATATTTGATAAAGTAAAAATAATTTAAATAATTTATATTATTAAATTTTTTAAGATATATATAATTTTTATGAGATGTTAAAAAAATATTATAATTGTTATAAGAGGCATGGAATATACTACTTCCTTGCAGCCTTTGGAATTTATATGACTTCATATCTAGATGTTCACCATATTTATTACACCCGAATTCGACGTGGTCCGTATCCGTACCCGACCAAGAAATCTACCCATACAATCACGCCCCTGCCGCTCTCTTTCCTCTCCTGTCACCTCACGGAAAGACTAATTTCCAAGGTTTCTACAATTGTGTTCGGCAATCGATCTCGTACGATTACCTGTAAGTACTTTATAGAATTGTTATTCATCTTTCTATATCTACATCAAACACTTAGTTCTAGGTTTGTTTGGGTTGCGTTGTGTCAATTATATTTGATCACCATCTGGCTGTATGTATGTAGTTTACAGCTGCTCGGTAGACTAACATCTGTGATTATATTAACTGCATTTTTTATTTTATTTTTTTTGTTTTACTTTTTCATCTCAAAGGGTTCAGTGAATTCGGCAGTCAATTATTTTATTTTTTTTGAGATATGTTTTACAAGATAAAATTTGCATATTGACAAATTTTCAGTGATTGGTGTCAGCGTTCTTAATAAATTCCTGATAAGGCCTGCTGCCACCATATATCCCAGTTTTGTAACTTTTCCTTTAAGAAGTTTGTAACTTTTCCTTTAAGAAGTATTACAAACATGGTTATTATGAAGAGACAGGATTGATGAGTGTTATTGTTTTATTAGATTGTAAACACTTTAATTTATTACTTGTTCAATACTGACATGTTTTCTGATGTTAGGTGGTGTTGGGTATAGTGTAATGGGAGAGACTGGCAAGCGATCTTGTCTCCGTCCCCACAGGGATTACGATGGTGGTGATAACAGAAATCAGAAAAGACGGGTGAATGATAGGGATGATAAAGGTAATGATGAATTGGTTGCGTATAGGATACTGTGCCCAGCCAAGTTTATTGGGAATGTGATAGGAAAGAACGGGAAAGTTATCAAAGCAATAAGGCAAGACTCAGGGGCGAAGGTTAAAGTGGTTGATCCATTTCCTGGTGCAAAGGATAGGGTGTTAACAATTTATTGCTACATCAAAGATAAGGAAGAAGTGGAAGTTGACGGGGAATTTGATGATAGAGAGCCTCTCTGTGCTGCCCAGGATGCTCTTATCAGGGTGCATGATGCAATTTCCAATGCAGTGGCGTTGGCAGGTGATTCCGACAAGGAGACAGCTGAGGAGTGCCAACTTCTGGTACCGTCTAGCCAGTCAGCAAATATAATTGGGAAGTCGGGGACCACTATAAGGAAATTGAGAAGCAAGACAAGGACACGCATCACAGTCACCGCAAAGGACGCAAACGACCCTACTCATTCCTGTGCCATGGATTTTGACAACTTTATTGAGGTTGGTTGTGCCCTGAAAATTGTTTAGTTACATTTAGTTTGGTTAAAGAGTATCTATTTTAGAATCAAAAGTATCTTACATAATATATAAACGGAATCGATTGATACTTTCAGATAATGGGTCTATACTTATAGTTCTTTAATGCTGTATACATTTTTGAAGGAAATATAGTTTGTTTTTGGTAATTTTTGTGTGGTTTGTAAAATTTCTGTCTGCGTTCAAACAGATAACTGGAGATTCAGATGCTGTTAAGAAAGCATTGGTGGCAGTCTCTACAATCATGTATAAATTCGCTCCAAAGGAAGATATTCCTCTTGATACCTCCGTGCCGGAAGTTGGCCCCACCATCATTATCCCTTCAGACATTCCTATGTATCATGCCGCTGGACTCTACCCAAGTGTAGATTCTCTTGTTCCTTCCCGATCCCTTCCTTCCATTTTAGGTGCCGCCCATGTCCCTGAACTTTCCGGCTATGCTGATGCCGGGAGCACTTGGCCAGTTTACTCATCTGCCCTTCCCGTGGTTTCCGGTTATGGTGGTGCATCTCAATCAGCGGAGTTGATAATAAAAGTCCTGTGCTCATTTAGCAACATTGGCCGTGTTATTGGAAAGGGAGGGGCTTCAATTAAAAGTGTAAGGCAGGCTAGTGGTGCAAGGATCGAGGTTGATGATAAGAAGACTGATCGTAATGAATGTATCATTACCATCACCTCAACAGAGGTATGATTATTATTTTCGTTTATGGCAACAGATCTTTTGATACTTGATTTCATAATTTCATCATGTAGTAATATTTTTGGGATGACATAAGTCCTTTTATAAAATTAAGATTCCAAGCCAATTTAAGTCCTAAATCTACCATTGCATTACACATTTTTATCCTGATTATTGTTGAATTTACTTTTTGGTAGACATTGGAAGATATGAAGTCCAAGGCAGTTGAAGCCGTTTTATTGCTGCAAGAGAAGATAAATGACGGCGATGATGATGATGTGTCTATCAGGCTTCTTATCGCATCTAAAGTTATTGGGTGTATAATTGGGAGAAACGGTTCGATCATTAATGAAATTAGGAAGAGAACAAAAGCTGATGTTCGTATCTCGAAAGGAGAAAAGCCTAAATGTGCAGATGCCGACGACGAACTTGTCGAGGTCTGGTTCAACTAGGTTTTTAGTTTTTTTTATTCTTCTTTCCATAAGATATTATCACCGTATTAATTTTATGTTGTGAACTTAGGTAGTCGGAGAAGTTTGTGGTGTGAGGGATGCACTTATCCAGATTGTTCTTAGGCTCCGCGAAGGTGTTTTGAAATGTCACGAAGGAAGTCGAAATCCATCTAATGGTGTTGAATCTATATATTCTGGTGGGTCCGGTCTTTCGATGCCTTCGGTTTTACCTAGCATTGCCCCCATTGCTCCTTTGGGTTATGAGAGGGCTGATGCTGGGAGTGGCTTGGGCCTACTTTCCTCAAACAGCCTTCATGGATATGGATCTCTGTCGGTATGGCATTATTTCTGCAATTGGCTCAATTTGTAGCTATATTTTTATATAATACTTTAAGGTGTTTCTATGTCATTCTTTATGTATGTGTGTGTGTGTGTGTATCTTTTAGTCATGAATATGATTTTATATGGTAAATGGACGATAACTTCTGATCTTTTATGATAATTCTCTGGAGGATATTTCGAAAGGGAGTATTATCTGATTTCTTGCTTTAAATGTGCATCACTAATCAGCCAAGCTTTATGTATTTTCCCTTCTTTTCATCAATTTTTATAGATATTATTTCTTCGTTGAATGAATAAACCTAAACAGCTTTTGATAGTGTACTATAACATCAAGTTTTGCTTTCTCAGTTTTATTTAATTTTTCTCATCTCTTATTTTGGAACTAATTTGAATTGTTTAACCTAGACTTTTTTATCAGTGCTCTGACTGATTTTTTCCCTTTTGTAAGATGCGAGACAGTGGCTATGGATCTTTGCCATCCCCATATTCATCAAAGCTATATGGCAGGTTGGTTTTCTTTATCATTGAGTCTTCAAATTATATCTATGTTTATGTTTCTTAACTTCTTCCTTGTACAGTTGTACACATTATCTTAACATCACGCTTTGAATGAGCAGATTGCCTCCTTCCTCGACTCTTGAAATGGTGGTCCCTGCCCATGCTGTGGGCAAAGTGATAGGCAAAGGTGGAGCAAATCTGGATAATATTCGTAAGGTGAGTCTTTTCGTTTTATGGAGTAATCCACTATTTGATATCTATTCTTTCTTTTGCCTTTTAATTGCCGAATGGTTTAGGCTTCTGCTTGTTTCAAGTTAAGCATTTTCTCAAATTTCTGTGAAATTGATCTGTGGATTTGAAAGCGGGGGACCTTTTTTCACAAACAAAGCTTAATCAAACTTGTTTCTAATCCAGATTTCAGGAGCTGTTGTCGATATCTCTGATGCAAAATCGTCCCGAGGTGATCGTGTGGCTCTAATATCTGGAACATCCGAGCAGAAGCGTGCTGCTGAAAACTTGGTTCAAGCATTTATAATGTCTACTTAAGTTGGGAGCACTCTTCATTGGAGGTGAATTTACGTTTAAGTCCTGTGGTCTTCATCTAAATGTTTCTTCTCTGTAGTTCCTTTAGGCTCTTCAGAAATGGAGGGGGCTTCCTAATCTAGGTTTATTCCGTTGGAAATCTATAAATCTAGTCCTTCTGCGTTTTAGAACTTAATAGGATCTGTTCTTTCGTTTTTATCTGTTCTTACAAATAAATTACTATAATACTGCTATGGCTCTATAAACTTAAATGTCCGTGCCAAATACTTTCGGTACCAGTATTGTCAAACTCATATAATATATGGATGGATTGGTTGATTTGCCATTCGTTCCTCTTGATCTTCACATCAGGATGTTCTCTATAAGTAACACATGGTAGGTACCTTTTAGTTGCGTTGTGGCTTATCCTAAAACTCTGGACTTGTTTGGTGTTTATAGAGTAGCCTCTAATTAAGGGGCATTGTGGTAAAATTTCTTGGTCTCTCGGTGCTCCTTATTATCTTTTACTACATTATCTTTGGTTCTATGCCTCTTATGGTATAGGTTGATGCGTTTTTTATAAACCGAACTGATTTGGTTTTACTTTGGCCTTTCAAAACTCATATAAATGCAAACTTTTAGTAGATCGTTTGGTATAAATCAAAGCACCTAAAATTTGCTTATTACTATATTACCCAGTATGGAGTTTTTCATATTTGTCCTTTATTTCTTTTATAAGACTTATCCTCTGCAGATGATCAGCAATTGGGTGGTTTAAATAGTAGCGAGAGTTACTATTCTCTACCCTTATTCTTTATTCATTGGCTTTACTACACCCTTCGTGAAACTTAGTTTTTGATTCCAAAACTGTTAGATGAAAATCCTAAACAGCAAAAAAGTTGACACAAAATGTTTGTATTTTATTTTAAATGAATATGCAAGTCAAAAGAGTTTTTCTAGTTGTTGTTGGTATTAAAACAATTTTGAACCAAGATCCACTTCTACTAACAAGGCTCTCTTTATCATCCCACGTAATTTTGCCGCGTTTTTCACTTTCAGCGGATGTTTGTTGTTGTAGAGATCAGTTCTTCCATACATACGTACTTTACGAACCCCAATAGTCCCTTCCTGCTTTTAAGGATATGGGTCGCTTGTTAATATTTGATTCTTTGTTATGCTTGAGCGTGCCTAATCTGATTATACATTGTTTGAGCTCGGTACTTTTTTTGGCTAAATTGTTTTACTGCTCCAAATAATCAAATCATTCATATTTCCACTTTCTAAAACTTTCTGGGTTTCGGGAGAATCCGAATAGGTAGGGCGTTTGAAATATTTTTGGGAACACGCCTTTGTCTATGGACTTTGCATCGCCTGAGTTTGAGATTTAGGTTGTGAGATCAACTATGTCGGGGACAGAGTGCATGCAGGAATTATAGATCCTGGGGTGAAGTCGTAATTGAAAAAAATATATATTTTATAAAAATAACAAGATATTATGAAAAACAATAATACCTGTTCCATAAATAAAAGTATATCTTACGAATTACAATATAATTCTTCGATTTGTTGACCCATTTCCCCCCCCCTTCTTTTTTTCTGGGTTTTCGGAGAATACAAAGAGGTAGGGATTTTAAAATATGTTTGGGAACACAGCTTTGTCTATGGACTTCACACTGTTTGAGGTTCATATTCAGGTTGTGAGGTCAACTATGTCGGGGACGAGTAGCGCAGCAGGAATTATAGATCCTGGGTTCAAGTTGTAAATGAAAAAAAAAAATTAAAAAAAATCTCCAATCTCCAAAGTATTTTATCAAAATAATAATAATCTGAAAATAATAAGATAATAGACTGAAGTCCAATTTGCACCCCAAATGTTTACCGAAAATGAGCTTTGCACCCCAAACTTCTAAAATTCAAAAAATCTTACCAAATTTTTAATTTTGCAATTAAATGCAATTCATTATCCGGTCAGATTTCTGCCAGATTTTCAATGATGTCATCAATTCAGAGGGCATTTTAGGCAACACAGAAAAATTTCTCTTTTCTAAACATTTTACACTCGTGTAAGAGGATCTGCCCTATGTCAACGTTGCCGACTGTGGTGTGAAGCTGATCGAGAGCCATGTTTCCAAGTAGAAAACGATTCTTGAGGGAAGGGAATGATGAGAATGCTCTTTGTTGGCAGTTGGGAATGATGAGAATTTGCAAAACAAGCTGTCAGATCTCATGGACCGCCCCAATCTCTCGAATTTCAGTTGGAATTATGCAATTTTCTGGCAAATATCGCAGTACAAATCTGGTGATTTGGTTCTAGGGTGGGGAGATAGGTCCTGTAGGGAGTTAAGGGATGGGGAGGAATCTGAAGCGGTCCAAATTTTCAATAATCGGGTCAAAAATGAGACCCAACAGAGAATGAGGAAGAGGGTGCTTCAGAAATTGCATTCATTGTTTGGTGAATCGGATGAGGAGTGTTATGTTTTTGGTTTAGACAGGGTTACAGATACTGAAAATGTTCTTCCTTACCTCAATGTATTTTTCGTTCCCCCAAGGAGAAGGCGCCCCTGTGAAGTGTTTTGGATCTGGGATACATGTGTGGATTTCAAACACTATGAAATCATTCACAGAGTACTGTTTTAGGTCATTTATTGCAAAATCTACTGGTATCAGAACCTTGGTTTTGATCCTTGCTGATGTTGGGGTGGTCGAATTAGGATCCATGAGATCTATACCAGAAAGCTTACAACTTGTGCAGTCCATTACATCTGCAGTCCAATAGCAGCTACTTCGAATTTGGGTAATGTGGAGCAACCAACAATGACAAAGAAATCTTCTTCTAGCATAAAAGAATGAATTTTTGTTCCCATTATACCCTCAGTTCCCCACGCTTGAAATGAAATTTGGCAAAAATATGACCAGAAAATGGACCTGGGGTGCATTTAATTGTCTAACTGAAAATTTGGTATGATTTTTGAATTTTAGAAGTTTGGAGTGCAAAGCTCATTTTCGGTCATAGTTTGGGGTGCAAATTGGACTTTAGTTTAAGATAATATTAGAAACACTAATACATGTTCCATAAATAAAAATATTGTTAAAGAATTACAATATCATTATACGATTCTTCATAATTTGATATTGTTGCATAATGGCTTCATTATCAATTGCCTCAAGTACTCTCTCAATGTAAGCAACCATACAATCAATTGTTCAAGCATCATCTCGCATACAATTGTTGGCTCATTAGTTCACAAGCGTCTGCCTTGGAAATTTAAGATGAGAAAGAAAGAAGCAAGAATGGAGAATTTGGATGCTATCACGTTCCTAACAATTTTTTAATTTTTTTTTTAAGATTAAAAAATATAACAAGTTATTTTCAAAATCTTCACCTGAACTTGTGAGGTCTCGGCCCCCTATAGTACCCAGTGTGGGTATGCCCTTGTCAGCAACAAAATATTGAGCATAATCAATCTTATTATACCTATTTCCCATCTCAAAATCCTTGTTTTCTGACTCAGATATTCGAACTTTCTGTTGCTCATCAAATTGGCTGCAAGATATTCATCATGTAACAACTATTCTATCCTACATTCAGTTATTAAGATGTGATGTTTGTTATCATTGGGGATTCGAATGTAGTCATAAGGTTTGTGGTGCTCTTTTATCTACTTGTAATGGGTAAACTGGTAGGACATTGCGTTGAAATCCAGCTATATAGACGTTCAGGTTGATAACGTCACTTTAAATGTCGGGTAGTGTTACGTTCTTGAGTTTCCGTTCTTAAAGATCTGATATAGTGAGTGTATTGGAT
Source organism: Pittosporum tobira (assembly GCA_032359685.1). Lineage (NCBI taxonomy): Eukaryota > Viridiplantae > Streptophyta > Magnoliopsida > Apiales > Pittosporaceae > Pittosporum > Pittosporum tobira. Next base: position 13,196 of record JAUMHB010072049.1, on the reverse strand, counting down.
GATTATTTTATACTGCAATCTTTTGAACAGCCTCAGTTTCCAACTTTCATCTTTAAGTCAACCTCAGTCAAACTTTTGTGAAGGGTTTAAGCATTCATAGGGTCGTAGGTCGGGTTAATGGTAGTATCAGGGCAGCGATTGTAATTAGCCACACAAGCAATGGAAAGTCCTCAAAAATGCAATTGGAGAGATTTATGGCTGTGCTTTGATTTCGTGGTTGGCTGAATTACTGTTGTAAATTTGTATTGGCTGCTGGGTTCTTAAGTTTCTTCAGCAATTAGGTTCGGTGTCAGCATAATGACCCTTTTTTTTTCTTTTGGGTTTTTATAGAAATGATTAGCTTCATTGAGACTTGTATTTATTTGGATTGCTCAAGGCTGAATTATAAATTTCATCGTATTTGGGATATGTTTGTACGGTGTGGTTTTGTTTTCTGTCTTTTTGATTTTATTTTGTATGAGCTATGTAGTTTAGGAGTCATATACGTTGATTGTTTGAATTTATGATCTCATCTAGTCGGAGCATTTCTGGATATAGTGTTGGATGAAGCTATACAACAAGGAGAAACAGTAATAGTATACTTGTTTCTGGAAAAAAAAAAAGGAAAAATGAAAATAATTTTACCCCCACAACTGTTTGAAGAATTTCCATTTGGAATCTGCATTGATTTGGTTTTATTTTGAATGAACAGATGTAGTGGTGTTTTTCCATAGATATATGGAAAAAAAAAAAAAAAAAAGAAGAAATCCTTATATCCACCAGAGAATTAATTAGTTCCACTGGTAGATCTCAGTATTTGATAGGAATTTTACTCATGTTCTTATGCTGAATGTGAGAAATTATTCGCGTTTTAAAATTCTAGGCGTCTTCGGATCCGACAAAACGGGTTGAGTAGTTTTAAATCGGTAAAAAATTCGAGTTGGACATTTAGGCACTCTTAGGCGGCTGAGTAGACGGTTTAGGCGGATCTAGGCAGCTGACTAGGCGTGTTGGTCTGATTTGGGTGAGTTAAACTTACAACACAGTCAATTTTTTTTTTCCTTGCCTGCTCACTTTTATTTCCTAAGTTATTTCTTTATACTTTGTTATGACTAAAATTCATAATCAATTATCCTTTCTCAAATTAACTCATCTCCTAAATTGACAATCGACGATGATAAATAAAAATTTTAAAGTGCCAACAATGTGTAATTACTCTTTTAGCTTTAGTTATATAATTCTTTATTCTTTTATTTGTTTTACATATTATAGTAACTATTAATATTTTTAAATATATTAATTTTTTATTTTATTATTTTTACTTGCATACCTTGTATATAATAATATTATATAAAAATACGAATACTAAATTATAATTTTTATACACAAAAAAAATATTTAAAAAATAAATATATAAATTGAGTTGAAAAATACTTAGAAAAATTAGTATTTTACGAATATTCGCCCTAGGCGCTATGTTCTCTCTCCGTGAGTTAATCCACCTACGAAGTTTGTCCTCCTACTAAGTTTTATGAAAACTATATATATATATTATAGGGTGAAATTAACAGTTCTTATAACGGCCTTGTGGGTTTTTTTTTGATTGTTTGTGATCTATTCGAAAATTAATGCACATTATTCTGAGCTAATTAGAAAAATGCTTATATATCCAAGAGTAGTGGCCGGTGGGTTTAAATTTGATTTCAAATGATGTGTAATTTTGATTTGACCTCATTATTTGGTAATTAATTATTTAATGTTATATAATTTGATATATCTCATGGGAAATCATTATTCATGTTGGTTTCTTGCAGTTACTTTCGAATTAGAGGGTGGCATACTTACAGTTAGTAATTGTCTGTTAAATAAAGTATCAAGATTAAACAAATTTGCCACTTTCGTCCAGGAAAGCAAAACCCAAATTGGACAAACCGAAAAAAGACTATATAAAAGAGAAAAAAGCAGCCAATTATATATATATATATTAAAATTCTGTAAACTATTTAAAATATTTTTATACATTAAAAATATTTGGTTTTAGCAAATCCAGGGAAATGGATAATGCGGTCTGACAGCAACACAACATACTGGAGTATTATGGATGAGGTGTCGCCGTTTGTTGGATTCACGCGTGTACTCAACCTTTTCATCTCCGCACCCGAATTTGGACATACAACACAAAGTCTTCTTGATCCTAATTTTTAGACCTGCACTCTATCCTTTTTTTTTTTTCTTTTTTTTATTATAAATAATATAATTTACAGATAACTTTTTTATCATTATGAGTTTTTAGAAATGTGCTATATTTAGAAAAATACCTTTGATATTAATCTGAAATATAATAGCAAAGACATCCTTTTAATATAATAAAGTAGCTGATATATTTACAGGAAAAACTAATATTTTTACGGATATGTGTTATATTTAAAGCTCTAATGGCAAGCTTGTACTATTTAAAAAATTGAATTTTATTTTTTGTGTGTGGTTAAAATAGCAATTTCTTGTAATAATAAAACGGCAAGTTAGATATTTCATGTAGAAATTTGATTTTATTAAGTGTCACTCGCGACTATTACTATAAGGTGTTATTTGACTTACGGAATATAATTTTGATGTGATGTAATAGATTTTTATTGTAATAGGATTATAATATAATGGTAATGAGCTATTATGATTTGCTTATTTGATTTTTATTTAGTATTCATGTAATAATGCTAATTTTATTATATGACATTTTTAAATTGATTTTGGTTCACTAAATATAAGTAACAATGTTTTTTTTTTGGTTCTTTTTAGTGGAAGTAAGAATGTTAAATCAGTTGTAGTCATGATTTTTTTTTATTATTATTATTATAATTTATTACACTACAACAGTAATAAACTAATACATATAACAAAATTATTAAAAAAAAATTATTAAAACCATTACAAGCAGCCTATTACCTTACATTTAACGAACCAAACAACACATCAATAGAATATACTTAATTTCTATAAAAATTACAACAAATTTTGATGATACATAAATTTTAATATGTATGAAAAATATATTAAAATATTATATTTTTATAATATTTAAATTATATTTTATTATATTTTCATGCATTGTAATATCAAACACCGAAAATAGAATAAACGAAAATGATGAGAAGGGATATCTTACCATTCACCGCATGTGTTCCTTCCACGCTCTAAAAACATTCCATTTTTGATTGAAAACAGAGAACTCTCAGCTTCCCGCAACTGATTCTGTGATTGTCATCGTCGACAATAATGGCAGCCAAGAAACCTCTGCAGTATTTCTTGATCAGAGCTTGCAGGAAGGGAATTAATAATAACAACAGTCGGAGCTTTTCTTCCCTCCCGGAACGCACCTCCTCGGCTTCTTCTTCCCAACACCTTATCAATCTAGAGTCTGAACACAGCGCCCACAAGTAATCCTTCCCTTGCTCTCTCTCTCTTATCTATCATTTAGTAATTTGTTGCTATTAACTGCTTTCCAATATCAGGTAATTATTTATTTTTAATTCCTTTTAGTCTATTTATAAAAATCATTGGTTCTAAAAGATATTTTTAATTTTGGAACATAAGATATATTGTTTACATTGTTTACCTCTCTGTCAACTTGCTATAATTAGTTTAATCGTACTATTAACAGCATATCAGGTAAAAATATGTTATTTGCTCTGTTCAACAAAAGGGTCCGGTTTGCAAAATTTGTAAATTTAAAGATATTTTTTTTATGCCATTGTTGTCTGTAAGTATAATGGTTGATGGTGGAATGATGGTGAATATGTGATTAATTTGTGTCCTCTTACACTTTCGTTCTTAGATATGGAACATTTTGTGGAACAAAAAATAGTTTATAAATGAGACTCTTTTCATGTAACGAAGCTACTAAAACCAACTCAATTTGTTCAGAATTTGTCAGTTTAAGACTATAAAAAAATTAAGATTAAAAGTATTTAGAAGTTTAATATTGATCACATATTAGGTAGTAGTGCTATAGGCATGCCAGATGGTGAAATTTTTGTTGTTCTTTCCTTCATTCACATATTTTCACGTAAAATATGTTAAGAACAAGGACATAGCTGCTGTTTTCTTCGCTTGTGCTGTGTATTACTGTATTTGATGATGCAGCGTTGATAAAGTTTTCAGTACATATTAGTTGATAAGATCAAACTCCCCTGCCTTGTTAAATTGTAGCTACCATCCGATTCCCATTGTATTTTCTCAAGCAAAGGGATCAGCCATATGGGATCCAGAAGGCAACAAATATCTCGATTTTCTCTCTGCTTACTCTGCAGTTAATCAGGTATATGCGAGGTTATAAAGTTACTTTTTTGCTTGTTTAAACCCGAAAGGATGGTCTTAGTATGAAGTCGAAAGAATGGCAAGTTACAAGTGTGAAATGTATAATGTGCGGTACATTTTTTATTCTGTACTTGTGTAATAAGTTTATGATCTCCACAAAAATGCTTTTAAGCCAAAAACACGAGTAGAACTGGAACTTGTTTCTTAATATATGTGAAAGTTGACTTAAACCATTCTTTTCTGGATTGTTGAGAGTTAGATGAGAATTATGATTTGGTTATTCTCTATCCTCCTCAAGCACAGCAGATGCAGCTTTTGATTCTAACATGTGAAAATCAAAGTTGCTTAAATAGAGCTTGCGTCTAATCTAATCTCTATTGCACCTTACAGCTCTTGCATTGTGTAATAATTAGCGACAGTATTTTACTGACTTAGAATATATCACAGGGGCATTGTCATCCCAAGATCATGAAAGCACTAGTAGAACAGGCAGAAAAGCTCACTCTCAGCTCTAGAGCCTTCTATAATGATAGATTTCCAGTATTTGCAGAGTCTCTAACTAGCATGTTTGGATATGACATGGTGCTACCTATGAACACTGGTGCTGAAGGCGTGGAAACTGCGTTGAAATTGGCTAGGAAATGGGGCTATCAGAAGAAAAAGATTCCAAAAGATGAGGTAGCAATTGATGGTTCATTTTCTTCCTTTCTTATAAGTCAAGGAATCTTATCCGTGTTGAAATTCTTACACATATATGGTTATTTACGGTTTTACTCATTCTATTTGTTGCTGGTTTGCTACACATATATAGTTGATTATTTGTTTGACTAATTCATGTAGGCTATCATTGTCTCATGTTGTGGTTGCTTCCACGGCCGTACACTGGCGGCTATTTCTATGAGCTGTGACAACGAGGCCACTCGTGAGTTTTGGCCATTGTTGCCTGGGCAGCTTAAAGTTGACTTCGGGGATGGAGCAGCTCTTGAGAAAATATTTAAAGGTAACTAAACCTCACTGCTAAACTGATGCTTATGCTATATGTTTTGCATAGTCAAAAATTATTGTAACATGTTGTTCATGTGATCCATTAGGACCACCACGACTTTAACCGTGACACAGTGGAATATATGAATCAAAACTTATTGTTGCCTTTTTGTTTTATCCAGAAAAAGGAGACCGAATTGCGGGGTTTTTATTTGAGCCTATTCAAGGCGAGGCTGGGGTAATGTTCTGAAGCTTTTTTCTTATTATGTTATCACTTATGATCCACAACGAACTCACCAAACAAAGATGTACAGCTAGTCAACCACCTTTATTATATTTACTAATCTGTGATTGTGAGTCTGATGAGCTCAAATGATTGCTTTAGAACATCTGCTTGCTGACATCTACAGTTTTTTATTACCTTATGAATCTCCCAAGTAGGTTGTTTTTAAGATACATGCTCTAGTTATTGCATTATTTTGAATCACCCAGGTATGCTTTCATAATGCTCGCAACTGACCATTTTGTGGAACTGATAAGGGGTGTATCCGAGCTCTGTCATGGCATTCATTGATAATTTATCTGAATTTCACCTTAGGTCGTGATTACTTTTGTACTGCGGTAAGGTGTTTCCTTTGTAAAGGGGCAGCACTCCCTTGGTGCCTCTTTGAATATGACTTTCGCTTATTAAAAAAAAGGGCTTGTGAGGAACTTTGGGGGTTGGTGCTGTTGAAGTCCCTTCTTTCTCTCCCTTGGCAGTTACTTTTCTAAGTACTTTTTGTCTTTTTGTATCCTTTATTGCCAGGTTGTAATTCCTCCAGATGGGTACTTGAAAGCTGTCAGAGATCTCTGCTCGAAATATAATGTTTTAATGATTGCTGATGAAATTCAAAGTGGAATAGCACGGTCAGGAAGAATGCTGGCTTGTGATTGGGAAGAAGTCCGACCTGATGTTGTAGTAAGACCTTTCATCTCTTCTGACATGTATCTTATTTCCAATGCCTTGAAAACTTGTTTCCTCTTCGAATTTTAAAGCACAATGTTACCTGAATATCCGTCCAAAATGTTAATGCTATTTCCTTCATAATGTTGAGTTGGTAGCTCGTTCCTACTCTATCTTTCTTATATATGTGTATCATAATTAAACACACAGACAGGAGCAAACAGATGCTGACATAAACTATAATTTGTTCAGATGAATTTATCTGTGTATGTAATCTTTGAGATCAAACCAATAGTTTATATTGAATCAGACATTTCACTTTTAAGGATAATTTATTTAACTGAAAGCCAAAGATATTTATGCTGCCTATGAGTTCCATGTTTATTTATTGAACTGAACTTTGATTCTACATGTTCATCTTGTGTTGATTCTTTAAATCCACTGCAATATCTCATTATAGGCAAATACACCTCAACCTGAAATAACTTATTGTATGGTTTCTTGAATCAGATACTGGGAAAAGCATTGGGTGGTGGAGTGATACCAGTAAGTGCAGTTCTAGCAGACAAAGATGTTATGCTTTGCATAAAGCCAGGAGAGCATGGAAGGTTTTCAATTACCACAACCTAAATTTTGCGGTTCTTTTTCATGATCCATTATCTTGTCCTATGCTGAGTGAGAAATAGTTATCAGATTACTCCCTCTGTTCCAAAATATAAGAGAAAGATCGACTTTTTAAAGTTATTTTGAGACATTTTCAAATTCCAAAAAAGTACCTGAATTCATTTGAGTTTTGATTTTTTTTTTTTGGTGTGTGCGCGTGTGTTTTTTTTGTTTGGGTTTTGGGGGGGGAGGGGGTGGGGGTGTGTGTCAGCGCTGTGTGTTGGGTGTGTTAAGTAATAGGAATTTTCAAGTAGTTTACAATTTCACCATGGTAATTAATATAACCAAATGCATTCATATTATTTTTGAATCTGAATATGTTCCAAATTGACTTTCAAAATAAGAAATGCTCTTATGTTAGGAAAATGGGAGTATAATAATTGCTGGTAGCTTTTGAAACATGTAGTTCCATGCGAAGTCCGAAAACAATTTATAGTACAGACAGTATAGTAGGTTTGAAGTATGTTTGAAATATGTTGTGATGTGACTTAAATCCTTTTCCATGAAGGATTTTGTTTTCTATTCCATTATAAAGATGGTATCTCTCATCTTCGTTCTATAAGAAGGGTCATTGAGATACGTATTGGAAAACACACAAGACAATGTGTGGGGAGCACACACCAAAAAATATCTATTGGGTATGAGTGAGGTTAGGGATCTTTGAAGGGCTTAAGAGGTTAATGGGGATTTCGAATTTGGTTGGGTTTGGGTAACTATCAAAAAGTCATACCTATTAATTTGTACGATAATAAGTTCCAAGTCTAGAGAAAGTGATTTTCTGTGTGTATGAAGGCCAGTTTGGATGACTTTGAATTGCTTGTTGCGTATGTTGTCTTATTTTTTATTTATCATGTGTTGTGGATTCCTTATTTTCTTCTTATCATGTATCCTGTGGGATCCTTGCACACAATATGATCTGGTCTTTGGAGGTGTTTGAAAGGCGCTCAAAACCCCTACCGAGATATGTATTTAACTAAACTTGTAGCTTAGAAAGCATATGATAGCCAAACAGGATGATTATGGGTCCCAAGTTTTCTGGTTTTGATTATAGCTCAAACTTGTGTATGAAAAATCATATATAGTGAATAATATGGAGATGAAATAATCTGTTTTCTTCAAGTTTCTAGCAGAGAAAAGTATCATGTTGTGTATTCCTATACTATTTTCAGTACCTTTGGAGGAAATCCTTTGGCAAGTGCTGTTGCCATCGCGTCATTAGAGGTGGTCAGGGATGAAGGACTTGTTGAGAGGTAATATACTTGATCCCTAAGTTTAAATATTTAATTTATATGAGAATTGGGTAAATGATCGAAGAATTGAATACAGGAAATGCATTTGTTTTTCTTGGACACGACTTTATGTATATCACGTGGAGTATATTACATCTGTATTGTTTAGGAAATTTTCTTAAAGATGGGTGAGGGGGACAGAGAACCTTACCTCGACCTATAAAGAGTAGGCTACATTGGCTACTGGAAATATCTTCAACAAGATAATATGCTCTCCATTTCGTCCCGTACGGGATTTTATCCCTGGTCTCCTTGTTAGAGGACGAAAGGAGGTACCACTTGAGCTAGAGCTCGGTGGTTAGTGTTGGGTATTTCTCTTTTGCAAATGTTGAGGGTTTGGAAAATTAATAAAATGCCTACAAAATCTGGTAACTTGAATATTTCTTGGGAATGGTAATACTTCCACAGCACGACATATTGATTGTTGCTGTCAGTACCAACATAAGGTTATAAACTAGATTGAAAATGATCACTTGATTAGCATCAAAGGACCGGTAATCGGCGAAAATTTTCAGTTTCATCCTGGTTGTGCTTCTCTTTAAATTATAATTTGTTCATGTAGCGAAAATCTTCATGGCTATTGAACACAAGTTAAGATCATGTTAATTTCATCTCAGACTGAGCTTCCACGCCTACCCAATTATTCGTTCATGACTAAATGAGCTAATTAACAAAGTAATCCTGGAAAATTATTGGAAATACCTATCGTTATTATGGCTGCTCCGCTCATAGCTTTGAAATCCAGTTTTACAACGAGAAAGTCCACCATTTGGCACCCTATGTGAATGGTTCAAATTCTATACTAAAGTCTTGAGTAATTAGCAATCTGTCCGATGAGCTTATTTGAGTTGGCACTGATTTTTCTGTTAATAGTAAACGTAATTAAACTATCTGGGGTTCTTAGTGACAAATTGTCAGTCTCATATTTTTACTTTTCACAGATCTGCTCAAATGGGAGAGTTGCTTAGGCAGCAACTAATGAATATTTGGCAGCAATTTCCCAACTTTATAAAGGAAGTTCGAGGAAAAGGGTTATTCAATGCTATCGAGCTTAATAGCAAGGCCTTATCCCCTATTACTGCTTATGATATATGCCTCAAACTGAAGGAGAGAGGAATTCTTGCCAAGCCTACTCACGATTCAATTATTCGGTTAACCCCTCCACTGTGCATGAGGTATATTTTCACTCATGAGTGATGACTCATGACCATACTCTAGTTTCAGTTATGATTTCTGTTTATTTGAAGCCATTAGTCATCAGTTACACAATGCTATTAGAAGCACTAGTCCACTTCATAGTTTCGGATTTCTTATGAAGTACTCTGTATATTGTATTTATTGCTATCATAAACATGAAATTCATCTAACATAAATTTTATGATTGTTTGGACACTGAAAGTGGTAAACTTGATACACCAAGCTGCTTGAACCATAACAGTATGATCCTCAGAAAGCATAGACTCCCTTTGTTCCATATAATGAGTTTTTTTTGAATTTTAAGAATCAATTCGCGAAATCCTGATATTTAAAGTTGACGTGATTCATTATATGATTGAAAACAACTAATGTTATAATTATTTTAGGTACTTTTTGAAATCTAGAATTTTAAGGATTGACGTTCAAAAGTCAAAATGGAGCTCTTTTTATGGAATGAAGCGAGTAAAGTCACTACATCTGTTGATATGACGTATTTTTTTGTTTTGCTTTCAGTGTGGAAGAGCTTCAAGAAGGCTCAAAGGCTCTGCATGATGTTTTGGAACTTGATCTACCAAAGATGCTGCAGGAGAAGCCGAAAACAGTCTCCCCTAAAACTTCGACTACATGTGATCGTTGTGGACGTGACTTGTATGGCTCCTCATGATTATGCTATATAATTGATTACAAGCATATTTTTGAACCTCTCATATTCTTTTATCTGATAGCTTAATGTGCAGTTAAGCTATGCTATGCTTTTTCCTTAATTATTGATAATAACATATAGATACTGAATCTTTTCCTTTAAATAACAAATGTCTCTAGTCTTCTTGGATTCTTGTTTCTGTGGATAAATTTTCAAGATCGGTAGGCACAAAACGACAATGGTGTATGGTCAAGCTTGCTTTGTCTCATTCAACTATGTCACTCACTATGTTGACGACTTTCTTGATAATGGTGGATTAGGAAATACTTTACTAGTACTGGTTATATTTACAAGAGGGACGTCCCTTGAATTTTTGGGGTTGGGTTATGTTTGTCGCTTTCGTTGAAGGAGATGAAGCTTTAGTAATTACTCCGTATTTGTCATGTTCTAATGTATGGTTATTTTGTTGGTCACGCATGAATGTTGAATAGTTTATATTCCTCTTTTTAGCGCGCCCGTATTTCGTGGCTGCGACATTGGTTCTACAGCAGAGAGAAACCACGGGTTAGACTTTGATCGGGAAAACTGTAAAAAGTGATCCTCCAAGTTTCATGCTTTTCCTTTTGGGTTCCAAAGTTTCATTCTTTTACAATCCCTCCCTTGTAAGTTTAGATTTTCACAGTTGTGTTCGTTTTGGACCCGTGACCACTAGACTTTCCCCAGCTACTTGTTTTCTGCTTTTTACAATTTGATTGATTAGGCCTTCTGTATAAGAAGAGAACAATGGCCACCCTTTATATCCTTGTGGGGACATGTTTTCTTTTTGCTTTTTTATTTTATTTTAAATTTTATCTCCTATTCTCTTTATCTCATATGGATTTTTCAAAATTGTGAAAGAAATGAAATGGTAGCTACCTAATTAAAGGTGGATCTGATATGTATTATAGAAGTAAAAAAAAAAAAAAGAGACTTGTGATACATCAGTAGCACTCGAGGAACCTGTAATCCATATGGGATTTCCATTCCACATTTATGGCCTCTGCATAATTTATATCATTTTTTTGTATGCATCTCTTTCAATGTGCTTCTGTGCATACATATATTATTATTATTATAGTATATGTTAGGGAAAATGAAATATATGACATATACGATCGACTATAGATCACTTTAATAATGAGTTTTTTAAATATTTTTTTTTTATAATTTAACTGTATAAATGATAAGATCATGAAAAAATAAGGTAGTTTATTAATTTTTAAATAATTTTATGAAGTGAAATTCTTTCATTTTATGTATTGAATTTTATTATATTTATATTATAATTTTAATGACATAGATTTATTAATTTCTTGATTTTAAATAAAGAGATTTTACGTTATTAAATTTTCTCAAAATTGGTAGAATCCCTCGTATATAAACATATTATTGATGGAGACAAGATTGTGACACAATAATGCTAAACTTTTTGGTGGTTATATAAAATTATACTAGTATATAGTAAGAGCCAACTTCTTTGCCTTTATAGTATTATTATTAAGAAAAGATGGACTATACATACATCATGCTAACCCATGAGAGCTGTTAAACATTTTTTAAACAAAAACCTTGGCATTATTTAAGGAGGTTAGCTGGATTTCATTGGTGACAAATTATTAGGGAAAAAGCTTAGCTGTTTTATTAATTAATTAATTATTATGATGATTAATTAGTGTTGTTTGATGATTTCTTAGTTTTTATGTTACATTAACTTTCTTTAATTATTCTTTAAATTTGTTTTCAATCAAAATTGTGTTATATTTTGTGCACGAACTCATTTGCGGTGCCTAATTATGATTAAGAGATGATTCACAGGCTTTGTTTGTTTCAAAGATTTATTGGACATGTTGACCTATTTTTCAATGAATTTAATCTTATGCTTCAAACCAAAAAATAAAATTATGTTCGTAGTAGTATTTCAAACTATTTAGCCCTAAAATGTAAAATTTCAAAAATGGTAAGTTATTTTCTACTTATAACCTGATATGATGCAAATTTAATTAACTATATAATTAATCCATAGTTGTCGAGAAGAGATGCATGTGGGACATCAAAAAACTAAAATAATTATTGTACTCTTATGTTCCGTTTGATACAAGAAAATTTGACACATTGAAGCGTTATTTATATAACTAAGCTTATGTAACATAAAAGTATTTGAGACTCGTATTAACATTACGCTATGCCACACCAAAAAAAATTCACGTCTTAATTTTAAAAAAGTATAATTAAAACTAAATTAATTTTTAATAAAATAATATAAAAATTATGATGACAAATTAAAAACCAGTACAATTTCCATTACCACACTTTTGCCAAGACTAAAATTTCAAACCACAAGAAAGGTAGTAATGATATGTGGAGATTGAGAAACCAGAAATTATTACACACATAAATGTCAACAATAATATATGGTGAGTTCATTTAATGTGAGGGACAACATGGAGTACTTTATTTGAAAGGCATAGATTTCAAAACATCAGGGACCAAAATGAAATGGTAGCCATGGAGCATGGGGCATGGGGCATGCACAGCACTAATTTTTCTTTTACCTCATGGCCAACCCTTTGAATGCTACCATAAATCACTTTTAAAACTACTCCTTTTTTCTCCCCCATATCATGCCAAATTTTCATTATTTGCCCACATGACTTTTATTGCTTTTACTGTTCTTGTCTCTATTCATTTTTTTCGCATGTATGTGTATGTCTCCTAGTTCAAATATCCGGCGTTGTCGGAGTTAATTACAATTATTTATTAATATTATAAAAATTATTTTAATTTTTTATATAAAAAATTTCAATAATTAATTAGTTTTAAGTTAAAACAGTGGGTATTATGTATATATTTATAAATAAATTATTTATTTCATAAATATGTTTTTTAATTTTATTTTAACAAAATTTATTTGATTTTGTTGTTATGCAAATAATAATCTATTATATATTTAAAGTTGATTGAACTTATGTTTATATAAAATAAAATTACAAGTTTTTTGTAAAATTTTAAGTTTTTGTTACTCATTTTCTATTTCCTATATGTAAAGTTATTAATATATTTAAATATGGATTATGTATAAAAGATAATAGACATGTCATACTTATTTTTATTAACAATAATTTTGTTAACAATATATATATATATA
>JAUMHB010072048.1:44710-58091 GCA_032359685.1 Pittosporum tobira | reverse complement strand
AAACTTAATTTCATACTTTTTGAAAAATAATAATAAGATCAAAATCTTCATCTGACAATTTCAATCATTTCCCGGAATTAAGCGTCTCTTATACTCCAACCCTCGTGAATCAAATCACATAACTATTTTATTTGTAACAATTTCCACCACTCAACCATATCAAAAATGTTTATACTTATCCAAATAAATATTAATTCCAACCGTTCCTCATTATACTTTTCAATCATTTATTAATTAAAGTCATACCCTACTAGTATAACATAATTCTTCAAGCACTTCATAAGCATCATATACAGTAAATTTAATAATTCGTTTACTGACTCCTGCAATTATTTCTTATCTGATAGTTATGCTATATTACAATTATTATCATATATCTAGCTATACCATACTCTAAAAGTATATATATATCTATACACAATTATTTATATTACTGTTGCAATATTTGTCGGATTAATATAGTAGAAAGTGACAGGCCAACAATTATTGACCATCTGAGTTTTAGGACATCTCAAAAGTCGTCCGACGAATATTAGTGGGGTCCACACGTTTTCGGTTGTGGGGTTTACAAATACTTTGCGGCGCTCCGTACGGAAATAAATATTGCTTAACTTTAACGTTAACATTCTTTTTGTCGGAAAATAATAATTGTATTTAGCACCCTATAATTTATTTTATTCCCAAGATACCATATTGTTAAAAATAATAAATTTTATAACATGTTGAAAATATTGGGTTCTTACAATATAAAATCGTAATATATAATTTTTTTTAAATGAATAAAATTATCTAATGTATGTAAATTAAAAAATATTAACATTAAAAAGAAAGAAACATTGTATCCTCCATCACATAAAATTTAAATTAAATTATCTAATGTATGAAAATTTAAAATATTAATTTAAAAAATAAATATTGTATTCTCCATTATGTAAAATTTACTTAATTTATTTTTAGAAAAACTAGATAATAATGTAAAGAACATGGAGTAAATATATTTGTACCACGATTGAGATTTTATTTGAATTATTTCATTATTTATTCTTTAATTTTTTTACAAGTAAATATATTTGTATAGTACACAATTATTTATAATTAAATAAATTTATTCAAAGTAATTTTTGTCATAAGAATAATAGTGTAAACTTTTGTACACTATATAGATAAATTCATGTCATTTTCAGTCATTTGTACAATTTCAGCTGCAACCGCAATAATTACTATCAAACAATAATTTAAGTTAAGTTGCATAAGTGGATAACAACCAAACAAAATATTAACTTTTCAAACTTAACTTCAATTGTAAACTCAACTTAAGCCGCGTTTAATTTCAACTGCTTCAGTTTCTTAAGTTCCTACCATACGAGCCCTATGTCAAACAAGGCCAATGACTAATTTAGCTAGCGTGAAGGAGACTCTATTCGTAAGGGAATTTCGTTTAGGGATAGTAAGTGAAAGGTCAGAAACCTAAGGGGATATATATGTAATTAATAGCCCCACCTTGAAATGTTCTTCCATGGCAATGACTTTTAGTAGCTAGTGTGAAGAAATCAACAAGAGTGTACCAAAAAAAAAAAAAAGAAGAAGAAATCAACAAGAGAATTATTCATTGTTGGGGGACCGAATATACTTTTATTAAATGAGTCCAAACAATGAAAAGCAATCTCACTTGCATTTATTTAATTTAATGCTCAACAATATTCTTTTGGCTAGTATTTAAGACTTTTAAAAAAAATTTAATAAATTAATGGGAAATTTCACGAAGAATATATATATATATATATATATATATATTTGCTTTCAAACGTGATGTGACTGTGTACCAATATTCAATTAATTATGTTTGATTGTGTACCGATAATTAACTAACTCATTTCAATCGTTTAAATCTATAATCTGATGTTTGAAAAGAGAAAATGAACAATTAATGACTGTCACTATTTTCAGAAGAAATTTGCCAAAAATTATATATAGCGTAGAGTAAAATAACGTTGGCCATTATTTTAGGCTGACGGTAATACTATTTCTCACGTGTGTTACTGAATCATAGATCTATGGTTAAGATTAGTTAGATAACATTATTTAATTAATATAATCCTAATCATCCAATCTTAATCCAAGACTACAAGGTTGTAAATATGTATGTTCCATAATTTGCTACGTATACGAAAAATTTCACGTGCGTATTAAAAATTTTTATGCTAACAAAAAAAAAACTAAATCTTATAATTTTTGAATCAATATTAAAGGATACCAATTATGTTAATTAGATAATACTACTTAACTAATATTGACCACGTATCCGGTGGGTATTAACTAATTATATACGTATGGACCAGTTCACTGTGTATATATATATATATAGAGAGAGAGAGAGAGAGAGAGAGAGAGAGAGAGGGGTTTGAGTTATGGATGTGGGCAGGCTATATACAGCAAACATAGTTGTATGAGAGTGATGTTCAACGTGGTGGGCTGTTTACATAATAAAGACATTACATGATTTGTGATGTCGATCGAACAAGAGCAAGACACTTCACTACAAACGAGTATTAACTATTATTATTTTTTTTGTTTTATTTATATTATAATATATTTTTTTAAATGTTTTATAATATTGTAATATATTTAATTTGAAAAATTTAATAATGTTAATTGTCTAAATTATCTTTATTTTATCAAATGTAGCCTACAATTTCAATCACTATTATTATATTTTAAATTATTATATCAATACTATATCCCACCACTTTAACTACTACTTCACTATTTTTTTATTTAAATAATAATATCAATCACTATTCTCTTATTTAAAATTATAATATCAAATATATTTTTTAAATTTCTGACAAAATTAAACTGTTGCGATTTGTGTAAGAAGAAGAGAGTACGTGTGAAATCAAATTAACTACGGTCAGATCTTCTTGTTTGGATGTAGACGTTTACGTGTTTAAGGAGAAAAACAAGGTTGAAGGAGATGTTTATGGTATTAGTAGAATAACGTTTAAGTGTTACTGTCTTGTTTGTTCTCTCTTTTCGTATCCTTCTCTCATTTTATTTTTAAATCCAACTCTTAATTCGGGTTTTTATTTAATCATTTTTTAAGTAATAAGTTAAAATTAATAATAAAAAATTGACAGTAAATTTTTTTTATTTAAATTTTATGTAAATATCTATAATTAAACAGTCAATATTTGTATGATACACTGGTTGACTAATTGCTTTCGAAAAATGAATCATTTTCGCTAATATATGATCGTTCAGATCTTGGACTATTTGATTGACTGTGCAATTGATGTTAGATTGCCTGCAAAAACTGCTAAATTGTTTTGCACTTTTGGTTTTTATTTAGCCGGATCAGTTTTCATCTTTTTTTTTTTTTTTTTTTTTGGGCGACAAAAATAAATAAATAACAAGTGTAAAACTTATCTCATTTGAAGTGCTTTACAAACGTGTATAGCTTTAGACATAACTTTAACCATTTCTTATTGTGATGGCCTAACCCACTCATACATATTGTAGTATTATATGTAGCATGTATCTTTTAATTTTGTTGGTTTGTTTTTAGTAACCTAGTACATTCATGGTGTTATAGAGGACCTAACAAAATAAATGCATAACCCCTAAATATTTTTGGCTGACGTGTCACATGTGTACTTGTTAGATTTTAATTACTTTTTGTTTTTTAATTTGATTTTAATACTTAAATAGCATACTTATAATTGTATTTTTTTTTTTTTTTACCAAAATCAATATGGTTATAACATTTTACTCGTAACTCTTTTATCCCAAAAAGATTATAACACTTTATTTGTTTGGATGTCCTAAAAAAATTATAATATTTTTCAAATCAAATTGGTTTTAGATTCGTGAAAAATTCAACATATCAATCTTCCTACCACAGAGGGAATATATAATAAATTTTACTTCAAAATGAACATATTATCATGTCATTTAAGATCACCGAGTTCATCAAACATGCAACACTTACAAATTATCTTAATGGACTGGAATTTCTGTCGGGCGTTGTAGACCATTTGTGGGCTTTGTGCCCTACTACGGGCTTCTGGACCCTAACCAGATGATGACTGCTCCTAAATTTAACGCAAACAATTTATTAACGCTAAATGATTTTGATTTTCTCTTTTTAATTTGAGTATTGATATATCATCCGATACGAAATTTTTTTTGATGGACACAGTGATATTTTGTAATTAAATTTAAATTAATTTTTTTTTGTTTGTTGTGTCTGAATATATTATTTTCGTTTTAATTTTCATTATCATTATGTGGGCAGGATTTATGGGCTGGAAGTTTGTATAGGTTTACTGTAAACTCTTTCTAGATTCTTGCTGCAAATTTATAGTACAGACTATGTTTCTAAATAAAAGACGGGAAAACTGGGAAACTTTCTAAAACATGATCAACATACAGAAAAGGCAGAGTCGAGAAATTCAAAAGCAAGCACCTGCTAAGAAATGGACATTCATTGCTAGTGCCATAAACCAGAAACCCATAACCTAAGAAACCCCGGTGCCGGTGAGGGGATGCTGAAATTCATGATATCTTAAAAAATGAGAATTCAGGGGTTGCAATGTGTATACTCCTTATATATAATTACTAAGTTCATTAAGTTATTAGATACCTATATAAATCTATTTGTTACAAATAAATAATATATATATACTTGGGAATTTTTTAATTCAATTTTTTATTTATTTAATCCAAGATGGTTTGTCAACTACTTATTTAATCAGTCATGTTCAAATGCTAAGATAACACACTTCTAAAATTGGCTCTTTATCTTCCTCCATCTTATTCTTCCCTATACAAGTCATTTGTTCCACGTGTTCCCTCTAATGTTTGTACTTGAGTAACTTCTTCAATGAATGGACGAATTCCCTAGGGGCTGAAGTATCCCAAGCACCCGGTGCGCAGTGCGGTACTAGAGTAAAGCACCCCTGCTTCCTAGCCCGTAACTTAATTCAAAACGATCTGCAAACCATGCCACAATATAGGCAAAGAAAAAGCCAACACAGAAACCAATAAAGCATAGTTTCAATGCTTGTGCTATTGAAAGCATCCCTTAGATATTCTACAGCAGCGAGTAATAACACGGGAAAGAATCTCGAAGTGAAAAAAACACGAATTGAGTGAAAATGCATAAATGATGGCAATCAAAACTACGAGTGTACAACTAAGATGTTGTGAGCAAAAAGCAGGGTCATCATATTAATAATGGAATTCATGTTGTAAATCAGATGTATAATATGAAAAAAGGGTAGAACAGATCTTAGCTCGAAGTTAATAATGTTCTAAAATTTTCCCACATAATAGGACCTTCCGGATGCATCTCAACAAAATATTTTACAAACCGTGCATCTGAACACGCAAGCAGTGTGCTCACCGATAAAGTGGGCTTTACTGCACCTCTTTCCCTTAGCCACACGTACATTGAAAACCTTTGGTTGATTCTCCCTATATCATAACATAAGTATGACGGAAATGCCACGATAGATTCTAGCGGATAACCTAAACAACTCCTCAAACAATCTATCTTTTTCTCAAGCACCTCTTTGCTCTGGTTTAGCACTGATGGAGCATGTCTGATCATACTCGATACAACATTGCAGTCCAAACCAGCTTCAACCAAACAATCAAACCTCTCCTGTAACTGGTCTCCCCTGCCCCGGAACTGTTTCAAGGCTTTTGCCATTTCTTCTGAGTTTTCAACATACCCTAATCTCAGTAGAAAGGCCGATTTCTCTCTAAATTTACTTGGATTCTGGAGCTCGGCCTGTTCGATGTTTGTATTCTGTTTAGAAGCCAAACTGATCAGCTTTGAAGGATTTTCCTCTATAATTTGACAAAATGTATACTTGTCAACCTTTAAATTTCTTAAGACAGTTCTGGGACCTTTTAAAGGTTGTGAACCAAGGACATGCATCTGACTAGTCACAACTCTGGCAATACCTTTTGTGTGCATTCCTATCTCAAACAGAAAACATACTGCTTCCCAAAGGTTATTTGCACATTTTGCAGATAAAATTTGAGGATTATTTAAGAACAAAGCATAAACTTCATTCATCTTAAGGCCCAATTTGAGTAATTGACAAACCAATACATATACCCTTTTCCCAGAGCCCTCAAACAGTAATGCAGGAGTTGTCTTGAACAAATTCTCCATCTGGATCTTGTCATAACCAACATCCGCAAGAAAATTTATTGTGTCGAGCATTCTATTCCAGTTATAAGTGTTTTTGTCCGATAAATACCCTCCAATCCAATCTTTTCCAAACCCCAATCCTTTCAACCTTTCAAGAACCCCAACAAATTCACTATTTACACCACCTACAAAAAGCAAAGGGCAGCAAATCATCAGCTTTATAAGGGTGGACCGACCCAAACCTAATTCTTCATAAGCTCTGAGTTTCATGGCTAGTATCCCATAATCGTTTCTGAATATCTCATTTGCTTCCTTAAAAATCTTCCCAAACTTGCTTCGAGGAATCCCGAAATCACAAAGAACACGGAAATTTTCAAGCATGACTTGATCATCCCTCAGAAATATCAAATTCTGGGGCAGATACGATTCAGATTCAGATGGGGTCAAACCCAAACTCTCTAAAAATGGTTCAAATTCATTTATGGGATTGTAACGAAAGAACTTTGTCAAAGCCCGTGAAACATCTTGCTCACTATCGACCTTGGAGAGCAAGTTTTGAAGAAACTGCGGCGAGTGCTTGCTAATGTGCTCTGCATCTGTGAAGTGAAACCCTCTAGTACAGTGCAAATAATCAAAGAGTGCAACTTGTGCCTCAGTCCTCGCACTCCGCGAAAATCGACAAGCAGTAAGAGAAATTGGCGACTCTATTGGTTCAGTAACAGATAATTTAGGGCTGTATACAGTCCTAGAATCTCCAAACCATCGAATATTAAGTGAAATATGGTTATTTAAGGTGAAGGGTTTTTCACAAATTGCAGGAGAAAGACAACAATTGTGGAATTGGGAAATCATTTTGAAGATATTAGAAGATACCCTTTTGCTGATTAGCCTAGATAGCATGGCAAATTTGTGTACAAGCAAGAATCTTGAATAAATGTGTGAAGCTCAAGATTTCATGCGGGTAATTTAGACTTGTATGAAGATGACTACATATTGTAGTTTTGAGTTCAAGCTCAATATTTTGTGGATCAGTCGTTTTTTTATTGATCAGAATCAAAGAACTTGAGAATAGTTTGAACTTCGAAAGTAGGTTTAGGATTTCATACCTTTTCCCATCGACTACTGACCATTTGCTTCTTACGTTATTTAGAAAGATTGAGCTTTTAGATGGGCTCTGTTGTTGGTACTGAACGAGACGTTTCAGGTGAGACGGGCGAAGACACGGTTGCAGGTCGTGGGTCAGCAAAACCCTAAAATTGTTTTGGTGGGAATGCTCCTCTACTTTATCTTTCTCTTTCTCTCTCTTTTTATTTTTATTTTCGTTCCTTCTGTATTTTTAAATTTATGTATGCTACATCTAAAGTCAAACATTTTAGTAAGCTATAAAATGAAAATAAATCTAGGAAATTATAAAATTTTTATCAATAATCTATTGGCTGCATTTTAGTGTTATTAAATAATTATTTTAATAATTGTAACATGTATAACGATAATCTAATACTCTTTATAAACAACAGAGAAATATAATTCTTAAAAAAATTTATTAAATTTACATGAAAATATTAATATTTTTATAAAAGAATCAATACTGCATTACATTTAGAAGCTCAAGCGTTGCCGAGACACCTACTTCAAATACTTATAATAAATGAATATTTAATGAAGTTTAAATTTAGAGGAAAATATAGATGCATTATAATGTATTTGTAGAATCAAAGATGCATTATAGTAAAAATTATATTGTAAAATAAAATGATATCGTTTTGTATAAAAAAAATCAAAATAACATTATTTTATTTAAAATATTAATCTGACAAAATATACTATTATATATTTACCTTGCCCCTTAAATTTATATATGTGATTAGGAATATTATTAAATTTCATTGTTATTTGAATTTTATGAAGTGTTTAAAGTTTCTGAAAGCCTGCTTGAACAAATTCCCGGTCAAGGCATTTTGATACAATTTATTTTAGAATAATTTAAAATTTATTATTATAGTTCATCATTTGAATCATTATTCGATTATTTAAAATTATAATATCAATACTATAATCCATCACTTCAATTGATATTTTATTGTTTAAAATTATAATATTATTAAAGATAATTTAGACAATTTATTCATAATCAGATATATTTCTTAAGATCTCTGAAAAGTCAAATAGTTGTAATTGTAACAAAACGGATGAAGTATTTGTTAACTAAAATAAACTACGAAGTATAAGCTGTAAAAAAAGTGCATATTGATCATTTTTTCAAATAAGCTAAAAATATTATTGTCCTTAATCTATAATTATTTTTTAAAATTAACTAAAACAAATATTTTTAATATAATTTATGAAAAAAAAAGGGTGTGAACACGTGTTCACGTAGTTGTATGAGTATGAGTATTTTAAAAAATATATCCAATCAAATTGATAATAAAAAATTATTTATACGTATACAATTGTGTGAACATTTGTTCACTTTTCACGTTCTCATAATTTATTTTAAAAAATAACTTATAATCTTAGGCCTAAGACTTGAAAAATAAGCCACAATGTTTATGTCCAATAGTTTTTAATGTTACCAAGAAAAGAAAAAGTTGCAACAGAAAAAAAAAAAAAAGAGAAAAAATAAAATATAAGAGCATCCACAATGGAGGAATATCAGTACGTATCACCTAAACAGGACACCCAATCAGAAGTCCACAGGCAAAGCAATTCCATTGCACATTTCCAAACCTCCATAACCATATTTACAATTCCCAGTTTGGTACCCATCTTCCTTGACTTCCCCTCTCTTACTTTTATGACCCATTTCATTAATCAGTTTGGTTGGATACTCGAGTAAGCACAGACAAAGCCCATCGATTCTACCCCACCATTACTCATCATTCATTCATACAGTTACCTATTCTAAATTTTTCAAATACCCATTTGCTCTGATCAGCTGCTGGAATGTCGGTACATTCTTGATTTCAGGTAAAAGGGGTTAGCTTGAATCTGATTTTAGCTTTTTGATCTCATCTGCCCGGTTTGATTGTGTTTGTATTATAATATAGAATTTGTTATTATTTGGAATTTTGGATATTTATGGAAAATTATCTAATTATTTGTTATAAATTTTTGATTTGAAACTATAGAAGCTCCATATATGTATTGTCATATACTATACATGCTAAATAGCCACTGAATTAGCTTCCTTTTTTGGGTAGGAGTGGGGGGATGAAGTTGCAAGTACAATCACTTTGGTCTTTGTGGTTTTTAGTATGTCAAAGTTTGGGGCGTTCGTTACTCTGGTGATACTACTGTAATATTAGAGGACATCATTGTGCTTAGTTGTAGTTGTTCGTTAATTTTCTGTGGAAATGATTTGGATAAGTGATATATTAATATTGCGAATCTCTCACTATGGCAGTTCATAATTTAGCAAATTTCATGGGCTTTTTAATACATGAATTTATCGCATGTGTAGTGCAGTTCATTTATAGAGATGTTTGTCGCATATTTAATTATTTATCTGCTTTCAAACGTAATGAGGGAGATGATTTTCCTTTGGCTACATAAGGGGAAGAAATTATTATTCATATCTAAGAAGGTGATAATATCAGTTGTTCACTCTCGTAGATCTTGGGTTTGAAACCCCACAGCGGCAACGAATTTCTTGGGTTACTCACAAATAGTTTAGTTTTGGATTAACTGGTGTTCGTGGCTGGTGTGGTATTCTGTGCACCCGGTGGTTTACCTAGTGCGCGCCCTAAGGGTAGTGGTCGTTGGTCCGTCTTCATAAAAATAAAATAGAATATTGGCAAATGATATATGGAAAGAAGATTTGATATGCTAACCATGTATATCATCTGCCACCATCTTTTATAATTTCCACACTTCCTTTATCCCTCGTCTGATTGACATCATTCGGGTGGAGAGCTAATTATTTAGTGAACACTGGAGAGGAAACTTAGTGGGCCGAGTGGCATCAGTAAACTAGAGACATGGAGCAGGATCTTTCATCCGTCATGGTCGTAAGCATGGGACTTCCACAAGAATTTCACTTCATACGCCATGGCGACAGACAAAGGAGAAATTAGTCATTCCAATAACAGTTCAGTACTAACTTGTACTTAATACTTGTACCATCTCGGCAAAATTAAAGCTTATCAGTTATGCCTCTGCTAGAAAAGGAGCCATAATGTTCATGACAAGGTAGGGGCTGGGCTCGAATTCACTTGCTAATATAGGATAAGTATTAATATCTCCCATTTAACTTTGGCTTGAAAGAGTGTCAGTAATACATTTGAATTTTAAATATTATTAAAATAGTTCTTTTTTGGTAAGTAATCAATTGTATTGAAAGACACCAATGAAAGGGGTGACACCCATGTACACGTGAAGTATACGATGGAAAATGAGAAGAACCAATAAACTCCTTTTACACCCTAGCTAAACAACGATACAAGATCAGAATCTCAGATAATAATCGCAAAAGATACCCCACGACAAATTCTTTCAAAAACTCCATGAAAGGGATATTGGATTCCTGATAAACGTTGTTTAGATGGAAAAATGGCAAGCTAGGGCTCGAATATGGGCAAGACCATAAGGACCCCTCAATTTAGTTGTATGTGAACACCCCCTGGAGCTATTCCAGAACAATTCATGTAGAGCTCAAGCTTGGGTCAGTTTCAGGGCAAGCTTGACCCATTTATGAACGAGTCGAGATTGAACACTACTTTCAGACATGTTGAATAAACAACTGAAGCTTGAACAATGTGTGGCTTGGCTCAAAATTGGTTCATTGGCAGCCCTAGTTATGCCACTCTTGTCCACCTATTGGTCTGCCCATATCCTTACTGTATCGGGTGCTAAAATAAAATTTATATTATTTAGTTTTGGTCTCATAATTATAAGTATCCAACATGATTTTAAGCGCGTCCATTTCATGTTACTTATAGAAAAAAGTGTGTCAAGTTGTATGCATTCTTCTTACAAATTTCAGAGTAGAGCTTTATTTGTTTAATTTTTTTTTTCTCAAGTTGCTGTGTGGATAATACAATTCCCTGAAAATATAATCATCGCGTGGAGTAGGCAATTGACTAACCATATGGTCCAATAGAATACGTCCACATGGCATTTCGTAAGAAGACAGCTATGGCAATTAAATCTTACCAAAATCAGGCTGAGATGCTGGTTAAGAACTACTTACTTTCGGATCCTTTGATTCCGTACACTTCAGTTCTTTGTGGCATATTTGCAAGCAAAATGGTGATGTTCTAATCTTTTATTTTTTTACGAATATATATTTAATTGGTTTTCCTTGGTCGAAAAAAAAGGAAAAAGAAGATAATATATTCCATTTTAACAGTTTTTTTCCCTCTCACAGTTCTATGATCTGTCTGACTTGATCAGCACTTGTTACTTCAGAACCTATGCTGGCCTTACAAAAATTCAGCGAATTGAGTGGAATAACCGGTGAACAGAATACATCTACCTAGTTTCCTTTTTATTTTATTATTTTTATTATTATTTTTAATGTATCAATTATTTGTGCAGTGCTATCTCTACTGTCCATGCCATTTTTATTGCAGCGATGTCTTTGTATTTTGTGTTCTGGTCAGATCTTTATTTGGACCACCATCTTGCTGGGCCCATCACTTTCCGGAGTTCATCACTCTCATCTTTTGCATTAGGAGTAAGTGTTGATTTGTTCTCTCGTTTAATTTCACGTGATCTTCTTGCATTATGCTTTTGTTTCTTTGGTAAACCCAGGAAGAAATTATTGTACAAGACATTGTTTGGCAATCTTAAACACATCAAATATTTTGAGCATAGAAAATTTTAGCTATAGAAAATAATCAAATGTAGTCCACTACATAAATAAGTAAAAAGTGTAATGTTAAAAACGTCAAGGTTACTTCTTTCTTCATCTAGATTGACTCGTGTAAATAAGGCCTTTCATATACTTAATATGATTTTGGCAGGTTTCTGTTGGGTACTTCCTTTCGGACCTTGGGATGATATGCTGGCTATATCCTGCTTTAGGCGGAATAGAGTATGTAAGTAGAATATACATATCGAGAAAAAAAAAAAAGTATAATGATAATCAACTTTATCCCATGGCATTTGAAATGTGATTCTAGGAAGGAAAAAAAGAAGAAGAATGGAACTCCTTTGTGGAACTGAAGAATTTGATAAGTGGGACTTTTTTTGCGGGAAGGAGGGAGTAATAGTCCTATTATGGTCATTCCAGTACGACTCAATGTGATTGGTATTGCATTCAGGTCATTCATCACTCTCTTGCTGGGATTGCAGTAGCATATTCCTTGTTTACTGGGGAGGGACAGCTGTATACTTTCATGGTCCTCATATCTGAGGTAACAACACCAGAAATAAATATGAGATGGTAGGTTTTTGCTTATTTTTTTACTTTTTTATTTTATTTTGCTTATTGAATCTCTCTTCCTGATTCAAATCTAATTCAGTTTAATATCTTATCTGGCCATGTACAGGTTCCTTGATACCTCTGGTTTAAAGAGGTCTAATGCATATTTGATCAACGGTGTGGTGATTTTTTTCGCTTGGCTGGTGAGTCAGAACCATTTTGTATTCCCTAAGTCTAATTATAAGAGGACCCAAAGGGTAGCCTTTGAACTCCACTCAACTTAAAAGGGAAAAACTAAAACAAAAATCAAAGAGGGAAAAAGCATCTATATTAAAAAAAAGCAATCCCTTTGTTCCGCAAAAAAGAGACCTATTTGCAAAATTTGCTAAATTTAGGAATATATATTTCATGTTCACCCCTAAGCATGAAAAAAAATATTGTGATGTTAACATGGAGGACATTATTGTGTCATTGTAGACTATCATCAATATTAATCACTAATTTAGTGAAACTATGGAACAAAAAAAATTGCAAACGGGAGTGGAACTGAGGGAGTAATATGTTTGCTCTCACCACTAAATGGCATGCCATAAGCTTTTCATTTGTGAATCTCAGATCGCTATCACTTGACAACATTTCTTAAATTTAAGAAGCCTGACAATTTTTAGCCTCTTTGCATGCCTCACCAGATGGGAATGTTCTCAAGAAAATATATATTACCTCCATTTCAAAATATAAGAGCATTATTAACTTTTGAAAACTTAACTTCGAACATTACAAAGTCAATATTACTCTTATATTTTGAAACGAGCGAGTAAACTTTTTGTGCACCTTTTACTATCATTGAATGTTAA
>JAUMHB010072048.1:0-44610 GCA_032359685.1 Pittosporum tobira | reverse complement strand
CAAAGTCAATATTACTCTTATATTTTGAAACGAGCGAGTAAACTTTTTGTGCACCTTTTACTATCATTGAATGTTAACTCATCACTTCAACATGCTTGATTTTGGGGATGCAGGTTGCAAGAATTTTGCTGTTTGTTTACATGTTTTATCATGTTTACTTGCACTACGATCAGGTACTCTACCTCCTGAACTATTTGTGTGTTTTTTGTGTGTGTGTGTGTGTACACACACACACACATCTAGAACACACGCATACACACACATCTAGAACTTAATCAATACCTCCCGTTGTGCAACAGGAAAACTTCCACCGATAAAAGGGCACATATGTATATAATACACAGTTACACACACGTGCGTGTGTGGTACACAAAAAGGACCCATGGTGTGTAAATTCTATCTAAGATAAAACGGAAAAGTTATCATCGTTGATTTTTTTTATTAGAAGAATCGAAGGTAAGAAGAAAAAAGGTTGAAGTCTAGCATATCATCAATTACCCTCTCGCTCACCGGCTCACTCTGATTTTTGGTAAACACCCTCCCCCCAAGCACAAAAACTGACCCTCGAATTTCCACCCTATTGTAATTTTGGTCCGAAAGTTTAAAAATTCACAATCAATTGTCTTAACTTTATCATGATCCATGATTTGAAAATTGGTGATGCCCTTTCTTTCAATCTAGGTGGAGGGTTTCTAACGAGTCATATGGAGATGCAGAAGCATGTAATCGGGCTGAAAGTTTATAAATGAATTGCAGGTGATGCAGATGCACATCGTTGGCTATCTTTTGATATTTGTGGTGCCATCAGCACTAGGTGCCATGAACTTGATGTGGTTCAGAAAGATTATCAACGGATTGAGATCCACATTAGCAAAGAGACAGCAAGGCCTGACTGATTGACAGTAACATGAGCGAAGTGACCTGTAGACATTTTCGCGATCGAACCAAATTTCTTCATCTACTCCTGATGGTTTCGTTTCCTGAGAATTTATCCCATTAGTCTACTTGTATAATTAGTAGAAGGAAAGTGAAAGGCATCTTGTTTCGACAAAGATGGAGTTCAAAGTGTCGTAAATGATACGATGGTGTGTCTGTGGTTCTCTTGTGCTCTTGTCTATGGAATCTTCCTTCAAAATTCTCAAGCTATGTCGCTCTAAAGAGGGAAAAGAAATCCTTACAAGAAACAGAAAAAACATCTTACTATCTCGGTTTCACAAAAATAGTCATTTTTTAGTTTTTAGTTTTTCAGAAAAAAAAATACCTCTTTTATTAATGATACTATATAGTTATACAACATCAATAAATAAACCATTGCAATAGCATCATTGTGCCACTACCCGTGATAAGACAATAAGTGTTTTTGGGATAGATAAATCACATCTTTAAATTTCGTAAATTTTATTGATGGAATTATTTTTTTGAAATGAGGGAATATATTTTTTATTTAGGTATTTCATGAGATGCGTCGGAAACCATTAGATAAATATAAATGAATACACTCGAGACAATTCTAATTTTGATACTGAAACCGATCGGCTTTCTTTCTTCTGCAAATGCTTTAAACCTCCACTTGAATGGATTATGCTTTAAACCTCCATAAAATAAAAGAAGTATCATTTTGTTAATATATATATATATATATTAAAGAGTTTTGTTTTGATTGATAATTTTAAGAGCGATGTTGTATCCTCCGACTCCCTCTCTCAATGATACTATGTAATTATAACAAAATTAGATAGTTTTTTTATTTAGTGTGTCTATTATAATATAGTCGAAGTCGGAGTATATATTTTTTTTTTATTGCAAATCACACAATATTCTCAAATATATTATGTCAATTATATTATTATTGCATTATTATTATATTAAATATTTATTGTTATACGGATAAACATAAAATTAAAAAAACGATCTTAAATTCCTTAAATTTTTTATATAATTTTTTTTTTTTTTTTTTTTGTGGAATGGATAAATTAAAAAATTCAATTCGTTTTTAAAATTGAAGGCATTACTTTGTTTGGCCTCCTTCTCCATGTGAGGGAATGTGATAGATTTACTTTGTTATCCATTGTTGAGGGATTGCGTTTCAGTCCAAAGTAAAAGATTCAAGCCAAGCATAATTTTAGAGAGAGATGTTATATTCTCCGTTTTAAAAAAAATAATTTAATTTTTAATTTTTTTTGAACAAAAATTTAAAGATGCTTTAACAATAAATATATATTCTTGAATTCATGCTAGAAAAAGATCAAAAATCTATACAATTCTTTTTAGGACGGAGATGTAATTGGACTCCCTCTTTCTCTACATATTGGAGTTTTAATGTTTTAAATACTCTAAATAGTTACTATTTATACTTTAATACATAATTGAATATATAGGAAAACGTCTATGAACACGATTAATTCTTGAATTATCTCATATTTAATAGGTATTCCTTACGCCGAGTAAAGATGTATAGTTAATTTGATATAGAATATAAAAATATATTTTGGGAGAAGTATTTTAGTTGCAAGTATCTCCTAAAAGAAGAAAACAATACCAAAAACAAAGAGAAATGTTAATTTTACAAAATTTTTGTTAATTCTACAAGGTCTCATTTCACAAGAAGATGATGCTCGCTATTTTCTTGTAAGAGATAAATTATAAAATTAACAAAAACCCTTATTAAAATAGTGCTCCCTAAAACAGAAACCCTAGATGAGCAGTTTGAGTAAAAACAAATACTCTTTTACACAAGCAGTCATCTGGTGCAAAATCATCATCCTCCTATATATATATATGCAGCCATTTGTCTTCAGCAAACTATTGTGCAAATTACTTAAAAAAGATATGAAAAATCTGGCTTTAAAAATCCGCAAAATACATATTGGATCCGTCTATTGAAGAATGACTTAATTGTTACTTTTATGTGTAAAGAGTATAAAACAAATTGTTACATGAACCACAAAAAATTTGAAAAATCCCATATTTTTTTTTTCTTTTTTAAATATAAACTGTATAATATTATTAATATGTATGCTTAATTCAACTTGTGGTGGACAAAATAAAATTAGACATTCTTTGCTAGACAGACGGATTAACGGACAGATGAACAGACGGACGAATGGATTATAAAATTACATAAAGATAACATAATATTAAAGGACATAGCAACTTGTTTTTTTAATCACTTGAACTAACTATCTCACATACTAAATCAGGAGATTCGGTCATCATTACTTTCTGCTTCTTCTTTTTTTTTTTTTTTCTCTTTTTTTTTCAATTTTGTAAGAATTTATTTATCTCAAATTAAAAAAAAAAAGCAAATAACTGCGCTCGTATATCCTTTAAGCAAGAACACATAAACAAATACAGACAAGACCAAGTGCAGGCAGTTTTAAAGCCCCCCCTTCAACAACGTTAATCTATAATGGATGTTGGTGTCATTTTTCCAATATCTCACCAAATCATTATCACAAAAACACCTTTTCATTAAACAAAAATGACCAAGTACAATTCACCGGCTGTAAAATGAAATTCTTAATTATTTAATTTAATCAACATATGAAATGCTTTTACAATCATAGGACGAGCTTTCCGGAAACAGCATGCAAAACTGTATTTGAATACTCTTTCTCTTAGATTTAACGGCTGAAGATGCCAGGATTCGAGGATGATGCATCATCTCCACATCAGCAGTTTGAAGCACGATTCACGATTGATTTATTTTTAAATAAGTTCAAACGTTTTGGGGACTTAACTAATCGAATTTAAATTCTTTATCTCATTCTCTAACCTATCTTATGTTTCATTTTAATCAATGGTTAATTAAATTTTACTTAATTTTTTTTATTTATCATTAATAAATAAATAAAATATAAATAATTATTAGATTAAAATGAGACAATGATAAACTCAAGAATAAGACAGATGATTTGAATTATAATTAATCATCATTTTTATCAATATTAAGCTTGGCTTATTCAATGTAGCAAGAGGGCTGCCACTATCTGGTATAATCATAAGCTTTCTTCTTTCTTCTCACTTAATTATATGTAAACAATTCTCTATACTTTTGAATGGAAGTCGCTAGACTCAGAACTATTAATGCAAGGGCCAAGAGTTTTAAACGAGTTGAATTCTTGTTTAACTTTCTAGTTCGGCTCATATATATATATATATATATATAACCTTACGTCTCGTATTGTGAATTAAAAACTAGCAACCTCCATGCAAGAGTATAGAGGAGGGGGTGGCTCGTCTTGAACTTGATAAAAATTCATATAATTTAAGTTTGCGTTCAATTCATTAAGGCTCAGTAACACTAAATATTCTAAAAAATTCAAGAAAAAACTTAATCTTGGCTCGTTAAAAGTTTACTTAATTAAACAAAAATCGAAGTTGAACTTGATAAAAAAAATTTGTTTGCATTAATAAGTGAACTTGAACTCAACAAGTTTAATTCGACTCGTTTAACACATTTGCGCAAGGTTTAACTAGTCATGCAGAACCGTAAAGAATCCACTTTACCGGAGCGGTTGAAGTCCTGCAAATCCTTAAAATAAACACACTTTTTCTGTGTTTTCATCTTATTTTTACGTACTTGTGCTTCCACTTTAATATTCTTACACCTCTGCACTTTCATCCTGCTGATGTTTCTACTTTAATATTCTTACACCTCTGCACCTTCATCCTGCTGAAAAGCTTGAAATTTCCCTTTCGCTTTCCCTCAACATATAATAAATCTAATTTTCAGTAAACGAATCTCAACAGTAAGTGCACATGCATTGCACGTGCGTTCCATCTTCTCTTCAAATGTTTCAAGTCGGAATAAAAAATGGGATCCTCTTCTTCTTCTTCTTTTTTTTTTTTTTTTGTTGGTTAAATGGATATGGGATCCTCTCCACTTAGCCTAAACTATATATATATATATATATACACTAAGCATACTTTTGGATTAAAAGTATTATTATACTACTAAACAAAAACTAATAATGTAAAGCATGCACGCCGAAATTCCATTTTCTATACTGAATCTATCCATTCAACTTGCGCCGCTAGCCCAAGGCGCCGCATTGCATCGTCCTCCTTGCAACACCTGTTTATCTCGACTAGACCTCATGAACCCTAATTTACCTGTGATCATTTACTACAATGTCAAACGAACTTAATCATTTGGCAATAACATTCAGTATAAATACCTGCGTTTCATTCTTCTTAATTGCAACACCAAAACAAATGGCATCACTCTTGAGCACCCTCACCACCTTTTATGTTTTCTTTCTTGTTATTGCATCATTCACCATTGATCAATCCCATGCAAAAGATCAGAAAACCTCACATTCACTAGTCCTAGGTTTGACTCATTCTAGGAGTACCACAATTCCCAATCCAAAAAACTCCATTGATTCCGTAAAGAAACCATCAGAAATGTTAGACATAATGGAACCACTTAGAGAAGTCAGAGATGGATATTTGATATCCCTAAATTTAGGGACACCCCCACAAATCATCCAAGTATATATGGATACTGGGAGTGACCTTACTTGGGTTCCTTGTGGAAACCTATCTTTTGATTGCATCGAGTGCGATGACTATAGAAACAACAAGTTAATGGCAAGTTTCTCTCCCTCCTATTCATCCTCATCCTTGAGGGATTCTTGTATCACTCCCTTTTGTATCGATATCCATAGCTCCGATAACTTTTATGATTCCTGCACTATAGCCGGTTGCTCCTTAAGTACCCTACTTAAGGGCACTTGCTCGCGCCCTTGCCCTTCATTCGCTTACACATATGGCGAAGGTGTAGTCACCGGGACATTAATCCGGGACACCCTTAGAGTCCATGGTATCACCCAAGGAGTTACTAGGGAGGCTTCAAAGTTTTGTTTTGGGTGCATTTCTAGTACTTATCGAGAGCCTATAGGGATCGTAGGGTTTGGGAAAGGACCACTTTCACTCCCTTCACAACTAGGGTTTCTCCGAAAGGGTTTCTCTCATTGTTTCTTGGCATTCAAGTTTGCAAACAACCCTAACATTTCGAGCCCTTTAGTCATAGGAGATCTTGCGATTTCTTCAAAAGAAAATTTTCCCTTCACTCCAATGTTGAAGAGCCCCATGTACCCTAACTACTATTATATAGGTCTAGAGTCTATAACCGTGGGAAATATCAGTAATGCAGCTCAAGTTCCGTTGAGTTTGAGAGAATTCGATTCTTTAGGCAATGGAGGCATGTTGATTGATTCCGGAACAACTTACACTCACCTACCGGAGCCATTATACTCCCAACTCATCTCCGTTCTTCACTCTGTTATCTCATATCCTCGATCCAAGGAAGTAGAGGCAAAAAGTGGTTTCAATCTTTGTTATAAAGTTCCATGCTCGAATAATACTACTGTAAATAGCTTATTAGATGATCTTCCTTCAATCACTTTCCATTTCTTGAACAATGTAAGTGTAGTATTACCCCAAGAAAATCACTTTTACGCCATGGGTGCACCGAATAATGGGACGGTGGTGAAATGCTTGCTTTTCCAAATAATGGATGATGGTGAGTACGGACCGGCAGGTGTGTTTGGGAGTTTTCAGCAGCAAAATGTAGAGGTTGTTTATGACTTAGAGAAGGAAAGAATCGGTTTCAAAGCAAAGGATTGTGCCTCTGCTTCAGATTTCCACGGACTTTACAAGAAAGAAACCTAAAGGATGATTCTGGAATTATTTCCCTTCTTTTTTTCGTTTCGGTTTGAGATTTCCCAGTTTGGATTCTGTTTTTATGTGGCATTTGCTTTGACGTACGTGTGCTTGTGTTTTGATGAACTTAAGCTTGTATTTGGTTTATTTAAACGAATAAAGAACGTGTTTTAAGCTTTTGATTGCCCTAAAGAATTGAGCTGGCCGTATTCTCTTTGTCTTTAACTGCTTATCTGAATATTAAGCTTAATTAAAACGTCTCAAGTACAAGGGCATGTGTAAATTTATTTTGAAAAAAAAAAAAAAACTCAACACTGCGACTAATGTATGATCAGGATGGCTTCAGTGCTCATTTGGGAGCAGCGCTTAAAGATTATGAACTCAAACGCAATAAAATATCGTATTTTGTATACTACATCTAAATTCAAAAAATTGAATTTGAGCGTTTGAATTTAAGATGAAAATCGCAATTTGATGAGTTCACAATACTCCTACAAATATTCCCCAAGTATCATTTAGTTTGATGGTGTTCTTTGCCCTGTCGGGTTTACGATGGGTTGGAATTCTTGAGTGTTTGGAAGGCAGTTTGAGTTTCGAAGGAACGTGCTCTTTAAGGTAAGACACCTTATCGTCGTTTATGGGGAACGTTGTGGCAGAACAGGATTGTAGACACTGAGAGGGAGAGGATTGTTGTAACCAATTTAGTCATAAAGTTACCAAAAATTGTTTAAAAAACAAAAGAAATAAAAAGAGAGATTAAATCTCCAAAGAAATATAAAATCAGCAATTAGCAATATATTGAATAAGAATCAAGAGACAATCATAAGTCCCTGAACTACATTACAACTAAAGATTATCCAAACTACTTCAATGGTAACATCAGAACACTATATGTATCAATAATCATATCATATAAACATATAGACATATATATATATGAGTGAGACAACTGTCATACATAAATGACAGGTTAAAATGTCATTTCCGACAAATGCAATACATGTTTGAAACTTTAAATGAGATTTATCAGCCCGAAGGTTTTACCTATTTCATAGAAAATGTCATTGACATTGATAGCAGTATTAGCAGAGACTTCCATAAAGAGAAGGCCATTATTCTATGCATATGTTTGCGCTCCCTGCAAAAAAGAAGTGACAGGAATAACAATACGAGTAAATGCACATACTATTTGAAAAGTAACACTCGGAGTCTGATATAAAGCCCATTAACAAGCTAATAAAAACTCGCTAATCTGGATATGAGAGTGGGGCTCACAGTAGTTATTGCAGTACCATTAAGTTAACATGTCAGCGAGGGAGATTTTTATGTGAGACCTGATAGTTTGTATAGCATTTTTCAATCAGTAAGCATTCCGTTTCAGGGTAATTAAGCTTACAGTTCATTTATTAACTGATAAAAATAAGCACAAGACAATGTGCGGCAGACTGTTATAATTTACTGATAACTAGACATTGGGCCAAACAAAGATATGAATGATGTTCACAACACCACCACCACAGGATAATACATAACAAATTCAGATATATTGTGGGAATAAAAGGTGTCTAGAATATTGGAGGTACCTAAAATGTTGGATACATTGCCAAAAAATGTGAATTGTATGATACTTATATATGACTAGAATGGTGCAGGCACATCCCACGGAAACAATATGGTCAATAATAATGCTAAGATAAATTTACTGCCAAGATGGACTTATTTAAAAAGTCCATCGGTCCAACCAGTCCGGATGCCGAGAGTCGTGATTAATACAAACCAGGCCTATGCATTTTGTCCAATTGTGCAAAAATATAAGCAGTCCCACCTTTTCCAAATTACTCCCTTTATTCAACTATCAGTGTTTACTAAAGAACTTTTTTTATTTTCATTTTTCGTAAAATAAATAAAATAAAAATAACACTTGCCTCTGCTGCCACATTCTTAGCATCTAGCAAATCGGCTTTATTCCCAGCAAGTGCCATAACCATGTTCGGATTTCCTAGAACAAAATGAAAGAATAAATAGAAGCAAGAGGTAATCTGGATAATCAAAATATCACTAAGTACAATTACACCAACAATACCTTTAAAATAAGTAACACACCACCTAATCTATACTCCCCTTTAATTAGTAAACTATACCACTTTTAATCAACCATCCCATCAGGAAATTCACATTCATAATCCTCTAGGTGTAGTACATTACATTTAACATAAATAATGTAATACAGTAATGTTTATATCCAAAACTATAGGTAAGTGACACCAAGAATGGCCATGTTATCAACACAAGAACATTATAAAGACAAGACAAAAGATAATAAAGAAAAAGGAAAATGAAAATGAAATTTAATAGAACCTTGAACCAACTTAATGTTAAAGACTACCTTGTGCTAGAAGTTCTTGAGCCCATTTTTTTGCCCAATCAAATGAGGCCTACAAAAGGAATTCAAATGATTCAACTGTACATAGGGACATACATATCTTTGATGGGCATTGGATGTTAGATTCCTATATCAAGGACCATGGAAGAAGGTAATAATGGGGAAAATAACATAACACATTATAAATCAAAGAAGTTGTAAGAATTACTTGGTTCATTATAGCGTACACAATTAATAAGAATTGAAACTTCTTTATGCATATGTAATCAAAACCAGCAACAGGCCAGTAAAATCCCCACAAGAGACGCAGAAACTATATGTAATCAAAATCTCATGCCTGTTTTTCATTAAAATTCTTGCATAGTACCCCCGATTCCCAAATTAAGCTTGCCCCTTTGAAATTCCAACTTCTGAAGAAACATGTATTCACATATTCCACAAACCAAGATGGCATAACTTCCCAAACTAATCTTCAAAAAATTTCAACAAGCCTTTATCTACCAGTCTAAATAAAATACCCCCTACATTCCCAAATAAAGCTTGCCCCGTTGAAATTCCAAATTCTGAAGAGACATGTATTCACATATTCCGCAAACCAAGATGACGCAACTTCCCAAACTAATCTTCAAAAAATTTCAACAAGCCTTTTATCTACCAGTCTAAATAAAATACCCCCTCCGTTCCCAAATTGAGTTTGCCCCTTTGAAATTCCAACTTCTGAAAGAAACATGTATTCACACATTCCACAAACCAAGATGGCAAAACTTCCCAAACTAATCTTCAAAAAATTTCGACGAGCCTTTATCTACCAGTCCAAATGAAACTGAAAGCAGTGAAAAGAGAGCCACAATTTAGACTCTTTTACTTATGATGAAGTGATTGCCTACTTATTCTCGATAACATTATAAACACTCAACATAGACATTGTCCTACTAACAATAAATTAGATTAATCTAACACTACAACCTAATAGATAAACATGTTCTTTAAAGTCCAAATCAGCAGAGTAGATTCTTCATTTCATCGTTCACTTTGTAGCTGGCATTCAACTGCCCACCAAACCTAGCGCAAAGAAAACTACAAAATTTTATCAGTTAAACAAAACCCATATTATCTAATGTCCAAAGATCACAATTAGTAGCTAATAAGTCAAAATAGACAATTAATATGTAAACTCCATCCAATAATCTAGTGAATTTCAATAAAATCAAGCAGTTAGAGAAGAATAATGAGAGGAAAATAAAAGCACCAACCAATTTAGCTTTTGATATTCTTGTTCTTACTGGTAGCCATGCTTGAAAATCAATTCAATCACTGCAAATCAAAGGAACATCCAACCAAACACGTCTCTGGGACAAGTTGACAATTCGATAAAACTTTTTGGTGGATGCGAATTTTATTTATTTGGAGTAGTGACTGATGGATCTAAATTTGGGTTTTCGTCATTTTCCCGGGATTCTTCGTGTCCTAGCGAAACACTTTTTTCTTTTTTGTTAAGACACGAATTTTAAAATATATAAAAAATATAAAAAATAATTTATTTTTAATTAA
Organism: Pittosporum tobira; assembly: GCA_032359685.1. Lineage (NCBI taxonomy): Eukaryota > Viridiplantae > Streptophyta > Magnoliopsida > Apiales > Pittosporaceae > Pittosporum > Pittosporum tobira. Next base: position 34,007 of record JAUMHB010072048.1, on the reverse strand, counting down.
TTATATTTTTTTAATATATTTATATGTTATATTTTTAATTATAATTTAAATATTTTTAAAATAAATTATTTTAACATATTTTTCATACGTTTTAAAATTTGTATTATATAATCGTAAAAAAAATATTATAAGATAGAAGGAGTATTTATTTATTTAAAATATATTCATTTAAGGTAAGTTTTTCATTTGGTAGTATTAATTTATCACTAAAGATTATTAAGTTTCTTTTTTCGGTATGGGATTATATTCCATTTTATAATAATATTTAACGGAAAAAAGAATTTATATGCTCATCTTACTAGATCAGTACTAGTTCAATTGTTCAAAGATTGTCGGCTAGTTCCTAATTAAGTTGTTTTAATTTATTTTCATAATTACAATATATTCATGTAATTTAATATAATATACAAATACGTGTATGTAATTGTTTAAATTTTAATAATTTTTAAATTTAGATATAATATTTTTTAAATTTATTATTTTATTTGAAAAGTCTAAAAATTATTAATTCCTATATTACTAGTTTCATTTGGTAACTGAAATAAATAAGAAAACAAAACAAAAAAATTAATAAATAAACTCTACTTTATATGGTTGAAGCAAAAAAGCAAGTTTAACTTTTAGTTTTTTAGCTTTTTTTTGGTGCAGTTTAATTTTTAGTTAAGTGTGCTTTATAAACACTATAATTATGTTATAATATTTTTTTATTCTCATAAAAAAATAAAATGATCTTGTTAATTACTAATATTTTTGAAATATTTAATTATTAATTTTTTTGAAATACATTTATAACTTTAACAATTGACCGATTATATATTTATAAAATACAAAATACACATTTTTATATTAAATAAATTATTTTATACTTTTAATATCAAATAATACCATAAAAGTACGAACCCTTGATCTCTTATTGATAAAAGAGGACAATATAAGAAAAGTAAAGAATACAATTTGAGTGGAGAAGAAGTTAAGAATTTATCCTAAAGACTTCCTTTTCTAGCACGTGCAAAGAGATAAATAAGCTAACTTTTAATGTGTTGTAAACGAAATATTCTTTTTATCTTGATCTTAAATATAAAAATAAACTAAATTTTAAAACATATTTTTATTTGAAATGCGGTCGTTTTTGCAAATATTTATTCATCCACAATATGTTTTTAATTTTTTAAAATTACTTTAATTTATAATATTATATTTCATTATGTAATTGTGTGTATGATTATTTAAAGTTTTTATATTTATAATTTTTTAAATAATAGTTTACAATCATTTTGAGTTAAACAAAAATTATTTTAAAATATTTATAAATAAATATAAATATAAATAATGTAAATAATTCTTAAATAATATTTTATAGTAATTTTGATTCAAACAAATATATATTTTTTAAAAAAGAATACAAAAGATAAATAAATATTCACATAATTGTTTAAATATAAATATTTTAAGTAGTGTAATTTTTATTATAAATTTATTAAAAATATAATTTTTAAAATATTTATATAGTTATATAAATATGTATTCACGCATTTTTATTTTATTTTAAAATATTTAAATTTTGAAAAGGAGGAGACACTAGACAGTACTCCATCTTTCGTTGACCAAATGCCACGTAAAGTAGCCCTGTTCGTTGACAAGATGCCACGTGCTAACACAGTAATAATTCTAACATAATTTCCTACGCAGAAATATAGGCAAATACTCTCGTATAAAAATGATTACGCAATTCGAGAATTTTGGATTTTCTCTCTCCTTCTCGATATCACCTGCCAAAGCACGCAGATACGCACATATATACGAGTCTGTAAATCTATGCCTAAATACGGTGTCTAGAGAACTTTATAATCTGTAGAGATGGAAAAAGATAGTTTCGCGACTCAGCTGATCGACGCGAACGGCGAATTCAACGTCGTCGGTCTTGATAATTTTGTTAAAAAAGTGAAGCTTGGGGACTGTGGGCTATCGTACGCCGTCGTTGCAATCATGGGCCCTCAGAGCAGTGGTATCTTGTTTATTTTGGCTTGACTTATTTAAGTTATAATTGAGCAATTTATTGTTTGTAGGAGTAGGTGTAAGTGTGTAAGTAATTGTTTCATAATCTGTGTCATAGTTTATGCTCCTCTCAGCTCCAAAATATAGATGCGATGTTAACTTTTGAAAGTCAATTTGAAAATTTGAAACTTTTTCAGATTAAAAATTGATTTGAATTGATTTGATTATATTCAATTCTACTGTAGAAATTGTAAATTACTAACTCTCTTCCATAATATAAGAGCTTCATAGTGAAAATCTTGATTTTTTTTTTGGAAAAATAGTAATATTAGTTACAAAGAACAATTTTTGCAAAACTCGAACGCATTCATGTTATTTTGAATTTAAAAATGTTAAAAGTTAGATTTTTAAAAGTCAATAATATTCTTATATCTTGGAAATGAGAGAGTATTTAAAAGGTACTGTTAGTTACTAAAGTAATAAAAAATTATTTTTTTAACCGAAATTTATATGAATTCCTGTCAATTTAGAATTTGAGAATTCCCAATTGACTTTAAAAAGTCAAATATATTTGAATGAAGAGTATATGATTTTGTGATGTGGTTTGAAGGGTTTTGTTGATTTATCTCACTGAAGTTTCAAATTATGTTTAGGATATATGTCCACGATTTGGGCTTTTGTAGCGTTATTTCCTAGAACCAAAATGAGAGTCCATTATCAAAAGGTTTCAAATCTAGGTATCAATATCAATACTTAATATAATAGGATTTGGTGCATTAATATTAGACTAGACTTTAATTTCTGGGATGTCGAGATAAGTTTCTTTAATTAACTGTGCTTGCTCAATGTGAAAAGCTAGACTAGGGCGACCTTTTTGCTCATTGCATCGTATTTAAGTCTTTAGTCTTGTATCCGCTAGATTTGTATCGGTGGGAGGCCAAAATACACCAACTATTAGAAACTTTTTATAGCCAAGTAACTATATATCAAGTTGGTCAACCTAATTATAATGTACGCCATACGAGAGCAAAGAACACAACATGTCAAGGTAAAATCACAGTAGCCATATTTTTAGTGCAAAAGTTAGTACAATTAGTGCAATGGATAACCTTTTCTGTGATACAACACCCTATACTTGTGTTTGGGTGCCAAACATAACATTTGACATGATTCTCTAAAATATGCTTCGAAATTGCAATTTACGAACCCCTAAGCCATAAATTCATGACCTTTAGAGTAAATTGTAATCTACATTTGAGAAAAGACAATGGCATATCAAAAGTAAATTACGATGATATACTGTGTAATATATTCGTCTTCCAAATTGAAAATTGCAACTTACAAACTCGCAAGTCACACATTCGTGACCTTTATATAAAGTTATCAAAAAAAGAACAAGGGATAAAGATTTCAAACTCGCAACTTCATGAATTAATATACAATATACCTTATTAAATATAAATATGTCCTAGCCAAACTTCTAATATTTGATTTGTAATAATAGTATTAATAACTTCTTTTCTAAGTTGAGGGTGCTGAACCACCCTTTTGTTCCTTCCAAACACCACCAGTGTTTGTACGAAATAAGTTGTTCCTCGTACTCTTTGTTCATTTTTGAGAGGGAAAAGAAAGCAAGCCTCATAGTTTACTTGGAACTCCAAAAATATGTTAGATTTCTATTAGTAGGATGAGATAGACGAAATATACACAGAAGAATTAAAATCTTTGAGCTTCTTTTTGTTAATAATTATCAATGTAGGTCTTTGTTACGTAATATTTTTTTTTTTTTTGAGACTTTGTTGAGTCAAAAATTTTTTTACACGTCAAAATTTAAATGTTGAAGACATCAAACTTCTTCCTGGTTTAATACTAAAATAAGGATATCCTTATACCTGATCACTTTACTGATACGATCCTTCATGGTATTGATTTAAAAGGTTACTTGTCCGCCAGATATTACAATTATCTATATATACTCATATGTTCTGATAGCATTATCACTTAGAAATTGGTTTAATTTTGAACAGGAAAGAGCACTTTACTGAATCATCTTTTCTATACCAACTTTAGGGAGATGGATGCTTATCGGGGAAGGTTAGTGTTCTTTTAATTTATATAGTTGTATTCCATCCGCCCTCAAACGGATGACTTAAGTACAAATTGCACACTTACTAAGAAAGAAAGGTTGAAGGGTAGAGAATAAAATAACTTCCAATTTTACCCTTGTACTATAGTTCAATTTGTTTCCTGTGAGTCCCATAAATTTAGGACACAAGTATGCTTATTGTTGTTGATAATTTACAATAATATCCTTATGGTCATCTCAGGAATCAAACTACCAAGGGTATTTGGATAGCGAAAGCTGTTGGCATTGAGCCTTGCACAGTTGTCATGGATTTGGAGGGCACAGATGGAAGGGAAAGGGGTGAGGTAATAATATGTGTTGATTTTTCTTGGGTTTTAGTCATTTGCAAGGAAATTATGTGAAACAGAACAAATTAGGGTTTAAAAGTTGTTGTGCCTTCAACTTATTAAAAATAAGAGCAAATGATAAGTTGTAAGCTTATGGTATTTAACCAAACTTCCACACTGTGCCCTCTCGGATATGCATTTTGTGTAGGGGCACGTTTTATGACTCCCTTTTCTAACATTTTAATAGTTAATTCTCAAGTTTTTTACCTTGCAATTGATGTCATACTTTCTGGTGGGTAAATCTTTGAATTTCAGGACGATACAACATTTGAGAAACAAAGCGCCCTATTCGCTCTGGCAGTTTCAGATATTGTACTCATAAACATGTAAGTATGTGAAATACTTATGCATTCTGTAGTACTATGATCTAAATTAAAATGCCAGGCTGCAGAAAGAAATAATTCTGAATATTCTGAAGCAACCCATGATCTAAACAACTAGTTTAAGCTTTGAAGGAATACACACGTTTTTATTTATTATGATAAGTAATTTTTCTTTTATGATATATATATATATATATATATATTAATTGGATCCTGATGTCGCTTATCAGGTGGTGCCATGATATTGGTCGCGAGCAGGCTGCTAACAAACCCCTTTTGAAAACCGTATTTCAGGTATATTTATGTGTCCTGGGCCTTGAGGAGTGTATTGATCCTTAATTACGATAATTTTGTTCCGTTTTGTAGGTTATGTTGCGTTTATTTAGTCCACGCAAAACAACTCTTCTGTTTGTAATACGTGACAAAACAAAGGTCTGAAGATTCACCTAAGCAATTTTTTAATTCTTTTTATTTAATTTTTATTCATTGCTTATTATCTTCTTTCTTTACTGACTTAATCATTATCATGCCCTTGACTCTCTATTCAGACACCGTTGGAATATTTGGAGCCTCTTCTTAGGGAAGACATCCAAAAGGTATATATATGACACATTATTTTTTAAATATGTATTTTCTTCAGCCCTTACCATGAGAAATCAAATCACATCCTTGCAGATATGGGATACAGTTTCTAAGCCCCATGCCCACAAAGACACTCCCCTCAGTGAATTTTTCAATGCAAGTACCTTGGTCTCTCTACCTCTCTTCTTTTGGTTTTTATTTTTATTTTTTTAAAATCTGATTTAGCTTCATGGTGTTGAAGGTAGAGGTAATAGCTTTACCCAGTTATGAAGAGAAAGAGGAGCAGTTTAAAGAGCAGGTAGCCCCTTCAATATTTTAATGACCTGAATGCTTCTTATTGTGCGTAAGATGATTATATCTCCAATGCCGTTCGCTAAGCATATAAATAATAATAAATAAAACAAAATAAAAAATAATATGCTTAAAAAAGTTGTGTGATACTTATACAGGTTGCTCAACTGAGGCAGCGATTTTTCCAATCTATATCCCCAGGAGGGCTTGCTGGTGATAGACGTGGCGTTATTCCTGCCTCGGGGTTTTCTTTTAGTGCTCAGCAGATATGGGAAGTTATAAAACAAAATAAGGATCTTGACCTGCCTGCTCACAAGGTTAGATTTTGTTTTTGAATTATCAGTTTCTTTCTTATATATATATATATATTGTTTTCGTAATTATTTTTGCAAAACTAGGTCATGGTTGCCACTGTTCGCTGTGAAGAAATTGCCAATGAGAAGTACAGGCGTTTGGCTTCCGATGAGGTATTCTTGTGTCTATTTATTTGCTTATGTTTTTATATGAATGAGCTTATTTTAAAATTTATTATTCTGATATAGGGTTGGTTAGCTTTGGAAAGAGAGATTCAAGCGGGTCCATTACCAGGTTTTGGAAAAAGGCTCAGCTCAATTTTGGAAACCTATCTTTCTGAGTAAGTTGACTATTCTCAATTTCAAGTCGATATGTTATGTACATGGGACTTTTGATCCAGGGACACTAGTGGCTACACAAGCTGTGTAGCTGCTAGATCTCTTGTTGTACAATACTTGTACAAGATTGGATGACCAAGATTTAAAACTTTTACACACTCTACTCCACACGAAGGGGAGTAGGGAGTATGATGCCCTAGAGGGGGAAGTTTGAACCCGTTGGGGAAAAGGTGTAAAATACCTGCAAAACTATAAGGGGCACATAGTGAGTTTTTTTAAAATTCTCATCCGTATAATCTTCAAAATGGACAGATGGATGCTTGGTGGTTGTAATATAGGTTAAGCCACCACTGTGTATGCATCTTGTCCCTATAAACAATACACTCCAGATACATGCACAGTGGTGGCTTAGCTTAAATTACAACCACCAAGCATCCATCCGTCCTTTTGAAGACCAGACCAGACCAGATGAGAGTTAAAAAAAAATTGCTTTGCACCCCTTGAACATTTGTAGGTGTTTTATGTTTTTTCATGATGGGATATAGGTTATTGATGCGAATGAAAAATAATTTATTATTATTTAATATTGTATAATATTATTAGAGATAAATTGTTATATTTTATTAATATTTTATTTATATTAAGTAAGTTATTATTCTAGAAATTTTATTTAAAGTAGTAGAGTATTATTCAGGGTTACCGAATTCTCTAGGCCATCAAGTGAAACGCGAATTAGTTCTCATGTATCGATTCCTGGAGAGTTCACGTAGCAGTTCTCCATATTGAGTGAACTCATTTACGTACTATGAACAAGTGATTTAGTAGTAATAAAAGTAATATTAATTGTATTATTAAGTTTACTAAATTGTACACACATATTTATTTATAAATACTATGGTTTTATATAAATATAAAAGACTGAACATATAATTTAGGCACGGTAAAAAATACTAGAATCCAAATAATCTAAATAGTGTAGCTAAGTGTCTACTCTAGACAAATCGTGTACTGGTACATTGGCGTACTACGTATCTGTATATGTACCGTGTAACAAAGTGTATCGCAAATTAAGTAATACTAATATTATTAGGAATTTTTACTTGGTAGTTAAATCGTAGTTTTTTTATTTAAAGAGCTGTAATCTCATTATTATTCAGTGAGTTGATTATTATGAATTGAGCTTTCAGTTTGTAATTTGAGAGCCTCAAATATATATTTTTCTCTCTTTTAATTATTCCTTCTAAAATTTGTTTTACATCGTAGTGGTATCGGAGTTAAAATCCTAATAACTTGTGATTTTTACTCAATTTTTTTCTACCCGAATTTTTCTAACCTCCATGAATTCGTGTCAAAGTTTTCTAGAGAATTGACAGTATTTTCCCAAGACAAAACACAATATGCATCAGAAATCGTCGTTGTTCTTGTCTCAAATTTATCCCAAAAATAAATAAATATACTATTCATTGTGAAGAGTTTGCGAGTTTGTTCATCACCAGACTTGCCAACAAAACCCTAGCCGTCATTCCACCAAAATCCTAGCCGTCACCTCCAACCAATTTGTTTCTAGCCTTGCCACCCATCAACAGCAAATCTATCCTCCTCTTGAGTCACACCAAACACAGCCATTACAAAACCCTAATCGCTACCAACTGCCGCTGCATCACCATCATCATATAACCATCCACCAATATCATAAATAACAACGAGCATACAGAACTAAAATCTGAGAAGCAAGGATTCGGGTTTGGGGATTGGGGTTCGTCATACAGAGATTCGGCAGTTTGTGAAAAAATTAATATACATATTAATATAAATAAATAATCAAAAATTAATATACATATTAATATTAATTATAGAAAGGCTGTTTAAAATAAATTTATTAACTTAAACAAATGAGTTTACATTTTTTATTTATATTAATAATTATTCATACAAGTAGATTTATCAACGATGTTATAAGGAGTGTAATTTTGAGAGGTAAAGAGGTAACATATTTTATTAGTCCGTAATTACTTATTAATTGAATCAGATGGCTATTAATATACATATTAGTGACAACAAGGTTGTTAAAAATAGATTTCTTAACTTAAATAAATGAATTTTTAAAATCTATGAATAATTATTTATAAAATTAAATTTTGTGGACAAACGTTATTAAGAGGGTATTTTTAAAAGTAAAGAGCAATTTTATATTGTATTAGTACATAATATTTATTAAGTGGGCCAAATTTTTTTTTTAAAGAAAAATAAACTAAGTCCAATAGTAGTTGTTGTTGTTTGTGGTGGTGGTGGTGGTGGTGGTTGTTGTTGTTATTTATTTATTTATTTAATTTTTTTTTTAAATTAATTATTATTTAAAAAAAATGGCCCAATTGTTAGGTTATATATGAAGCGCGCAGTTTCACAACAAAGAAGTGGCGATGCGATGTACGTTGAAAATCTCTCTTTTTCTTATCATCGGTGGGCAAAATTTTTCATAGCAAAGATTTGCGAATCTTAAGATGCAAAAATTTGCAAATTCCACTGGCATGAACTAAAATTCCGTCGAATTTCAAGTCAACATTCGGGGATTTGCCGAAGACCGAATCCCAGCGAATTCCGGCAAATCCCTTCACCAGTTCCTTGGCCATAGGCAAATCCCTGCTTCACAGGCTAAAATCTTTACATAATTTTGGGGCTTAAAGGCGTAATCTTTTCGTTCTTATTGATTTGCAAATCATAAATTCACCTCTACGTCACTAGATCCATTTAGAGATATTAGAGCTTAAGATTAGTCTCACCGGTAGCTTTCGCCGGAATCAAACAGGAAAAGGAGAAGAAGAACAAGGATAAAAAGAAGAGGACAGTCCCGACGCCACTGCTGGACTACTCCAAACTTTAGCTATTGCTATCGTGAGAAAAACAGAAAAATTTGCAGTTTATTCCCTGAAATCATGGTTAATGCTATTGAAGTAAACGCCAAACTAGATGCTTTCATGCAAGAACAGAGACAAAACATGGGAGAACTTAAAGCCTTCATCCTCATGTCATGTTGAGGTACTGCAAAAGAAAAAACTGCAAAATTCCTGTTTATAGTAATCATTTAGTTACATGCTGGTTAACTGTGTTCTCAAACACGGAAAAAAAACCTTTTTGTCTGATGGGTTCAAACTCCCCCTATAGGATATCATTCTCCCTACAACCCTTGGAGGCGAGGAGGGTGTGTAAAAGTTTTGAATCTCGACCGTCCAATCCTATATTGGACAGCAAGAGATCTGGTGAGATATATATATCTTCTACTTTCATAGAGTTATAGATGGGGAGGGCCCAGCATGGGTCCTGAAGTCTAGAACATTGGTTTGAGAATTCACGTTCGTTTATTTACTTTGTACTTTTCTCCAATAGATATGACACAGAGGCTATCTTCTTTGATGAGAGCGTAAGAAATGCAAAGCGGAAACAATTGGAGTTGAAAGCTTTGCAGGTGAGGCAATAACACTTCTTTCCTGTTAATAATGAGCATTATTGACTTTAAAAGGTCGATTTGGAACATTCTTATATTCCAATTGACATTAATCTGTTTGTCATGAAACAATTGTTTTACGTAACTAAAATTATTTTTTACAATTTTCACAATTGTGTTGACTTAAGTAAAATGACATGTCAATTTGAATTTCACTTTTAAAAAGTCAATAATGGTCTTATTGTGTGAAACGTGGGGAGTATCTTTTTAAGTGTTATTGAAACTTTCCATAATCTTTCCCTTTAAAGACTATATATTGTTGTTAATACTCACTGTTTTATGCATATACTTCAGCTAGTGCATCCTGCTTTCATTACCATGGTGGGCCATCTACGTTCTAAGAGCCTTGAAAATTTTAAGATTCGACTCGAAGAATCACTCCACAGAGGACAAGGATTTGCAGCTGCTCTCCGTACTTGTACAAAGTCTTGTGTGCTTGACTTTGACGATGGATGTGCAGGTACTGTCATGCCAACACGATTGTGCATACTTTAAATATTTCCCTTTGGTCACTCATATGTTCTAAAAGGCAAATAAGTTTTATTTAAATATTTCAACTCTATTGCAATTGAAGCATTATTATTATTATATCCGGCTACGATGCCAACTATAATGCAAATAAAATAGTCGTGTGTACGTATGCACATACATATATATGACCACTTTTCCCCAAATATCAGATGCTGCCGTACAGCAAGCCGACTGGGATGTTTCAAAAGCTCGCGAGAAACTTCGTCGTGATATTGAGGCTCAAGCACATTCCATTTGTAATGCAAAGTTATCGGAATTAATAGCTAAATATCAGGTTAACTTTCCTTGGTTTGAGAAAATACTTTATTTTATTATGGATATGTTTCTTTCGTTTGTAATTTTAATTTCGAAAATATTCAATCTATTTTGACGGCTCAATCAAACTGTGACTTGCAGAAACAACTTGATGTAGCTCTAACTGGACCAATAGAATCACTCTTTGAAGCTGGTACAGAAAACACATGGGCTTCCATAAGGAACCTTCTAAAACGGGAAACTGATGTTGCTGTGACTGGGCTTTGTTCTTCTATTATCGGTTTTGAGTTGGACCAAGCAACTTATGACAAACTTGTGCAAGATTTGAAGGACTACGGCAGAAGTTTGGTGGGGAAAAAAGCAAGAGAGGAAGCTGGAAAAATTTTGATGCGGATGAAGGATAGGTAGGCCATGTAATTGTTTGTCTGTTCATCTTTTTCTTTAGTTTTATTATTAAGGTGAGCGAGAGGGAAATATAATAACCTTTTTCTTTAGCCTTTTACTTTTAAGTTGCTTATACTCTCGGATTACTTTTAGGTTTGCGACAGTCTTTAACCATGATGATGATTCACTGCCAAGAGTTTGGACTGGAAAGGAAGACGTTAGGACAATAACAAAGGATGCCCTTGCTGCGGTAATTGCCCAAGATATTTATTTATGGTGGATTTATTTTTTTCCCCTCTATTTCACAAAAAGAGCTCATTTTGACTTTCTAAAGTCAATTTGCAAAATCTTAAAATTTAAAAGTGGTGTACTTCAGTTGCTTTTTGTCAATACGATTGTGAATATTTCAAGCTATCCAAAATGTGCAATACTAATTACGACATTAATTGTTGTCAAAACTCAAAAACATTAGCCTACCCCATCTGGTTTGGGATAAAAGGTGTGGTAGAGTTGAGATTGTCGTGAAAACTTACAAGTCATATCAATTTTAAATTTTAGGACAAATTCACTATAAAAAGCCAAAATAATTGGTACATTCTGAATGTTTTATCATTTTGTTTAAAGTAAAAATATTTTACTCTTATCATGTTACAGTCGTTGAAGCTTTTGTCCGTTATGGCTGTCATACGCTTAGATGAGAAACCTGATAAGATAGAGAATGTACTTTTCTCCTCACTCATGGATGGAACCGTTGCTGTAGCTTCTTCTCGTTCTAGGAACATGGAAGCTTCCGGAGATCCTCTTGCCTCGAGCACATGGGAGGAGGTATCTGTATTATAGATGTTAAAATAGATCCAATTATTATACCCCAAAAAAGAATATTTGATATCCGTATATCTTATTTTGTTGTTTCGTATTCTTATTTTATTATCATTTTTTTTCTGGTTAAAATATTTGACTTACAGGTTCCTCCGGAGAACACACTGATCACACCTCTGCAATGCAAGTCTTTGTGGAGACAAATCAAGGCAGAAACCGAGTATACGGTCACTCAAGCTCTTTCAGCACAGGTAGATCATTATCCATTTACCTCTAAATATTATCGGAAATATATTCGAGAACTGTAATTTTTCTCCAGAAATTATGTTTCTATACTAACACTCTGTTTGTGAGTTTTTTGGGTAAAGAATCCTTAGGATTTTAAACTTAAGAAAGTTTAAGAAAGGAAATGATAGGAAAGAAATATTTCTCAGTTTTGTCGGTGGGTTTACTAAAGAAAATATAGTAACTATCCCATCTTACATTTGTGAGTTAGTAAGAAAAACAAAGAAAAATGTACTAAAGTACATTGTTATTATTGTACCATTGTATATTTTTTCAAAAATAAAAATTATTATCAATTATAAAAAATAATTATCTAAATATTTCATTTATTATGTCAAATTGAATTTCATAGTACTCCATTTTTTGAAAGTTAAATTTATATCAAGAGATATTAGTATCTACACAAATATATTATCAAGAATAAAAATATAAGAAGTAATATTATAAATATTATGTTATAAAAACTATTTAGCACATTATGATTATTTTTAATTTGGTTATTGTGTTTATAGATCAGAATTAAAAGTTTTCAATTCAAAAGTATAATTTATGAGTATGCATTGTTCAAATAGTATATATAAGTAAACTAACATATATCATTGTTTAAATGAAAGTGAATAAATTTGTTTAAAAATATACATAAACTGAAATAAAGGTTTTAGTTATATATAGAAATTATTTGATTTTCTTGAAATTTTGACTTTCGCTCTGGTATAAATTGAAAAAAAGTTAAAATTTATTTAATAGATTTATTTTGTAGTTTAGTTCTATTGTTTTTTTATTTATTTTGAAGAAGAAGATGTTTTTGTTGTATCATAATTTAAAATACATAATAAAATAAATGAAGAGATAAAGAACTAGCTTGTAAGAAGAATGTGAGATTTTTAATTAAGTTGTAAGACATGTAATTGTTAAAATATTTAATGATTTATTAATAAGGGTAATTATGAAATAACGGAAAGTTATAACAAGTCCATTTTTTTTCCTTCCAAATCCGACCAATTTGGCAAGGAAATTTTTTAATGAAAATATGCCAAATTTTTCTTAAGTTTTTTTTAGTTTTCCCAACTTAAAAATCTCACGAACCTAGGATTTCTCAAAAAAATTAAGATTTTCCTTATATTTTCTGCTATTTCCTTAGTTTTAAAAACTTATAGCCAAGGTGTAAGGGATAAAAAGTAAAAATAAAAGTGCTAATGTGGGGTAAAGACTACTTTACCCCGTATTTGTGATTGTGTCGTGTGTTTGTCCCGTTCACTATAAATGCATTAAACTCAAGTACAAGGGTATATTTGGATCTCACTGTATACTCTCTCTCCTTTGACTTTCTCAACATGTGTGAAAAATGTACTTAAGCTGTCCTCCTGAAGTATTACTGATGTTTTCCATTCAGGAGGCTTACAAACGCAACAATAATTGGCTGCCTCCACCTTGGGCTATTGTGGCAATGATTGTTCTTGGGTTTAATGAATTCATGCTCCTTCTAAGGTAGTTACACCTTAGGATAGGTTTGATTATGTTCCTTGTTCTGTCTTGCTTTTACAATTCTCTCGGTGGACTGTTTAGTCTGCTTTTACTTAATATTTTATCTTTTATTTTAATAATCGTGTGACTTTACAGTTATCAAAGAAATACAATTGCGTGACCTTATAATCTTTGCTTCTTAAACAGGAATCCTCTTTACCTCATGGTTTTATTTGTTGCTTTTCTACTTTCGAAAGCTATATGGGCACAAATGGACATTGCTGGGGACTTTCAGAATGGCACTGTGAGTAAAAATTCTCTTTACTTTCACACATTTTTCCTCCCTTCCCTTTCTGGGAGAACGGTGTTTCCCCTTTCTTTCTTTGATTATCTTGCTAACTCATACACAATCCTTGCATATGATGTGGTGCCTTGTAATTGTGATTAATTTTGGGCAAGTATTATAGGCCAAACGAATATAGAATGTTGTAATTGCGCTATGAGATATTTCGTATACAAAATGACACAATGTTGTAATAATATTACAATTTAATTATCATTCCACCACTACTAAACTAACCACTATGGTTAGGGCTAAATGTGGAATAAAAATATATCTTTATTATTTGTAAAAATTTCAAATGGGACTCTTTTTGTGGAATTAGAGTAATATGGTAATGATAGTAGCTTATCTTATTATCGTCATTTTCTTGGGAACACCAAAATGAATTTGATCCATTCAACTCTCTTTGCAGCTGGCTGGACTTATTGCCCTCTCCTCGAGATTTCTTCCTACCCTCATGAGCTTACTCGGGAAACTAGCCGACGAGGCCCAAGGGCGTCCATCTCCCGGCCCATCAGAAAGACCCCCTCAGCCTGTTAGTTACCAGAGTTTTAAAAATGAGAACCAGCAGCCAAATGCGGTCTCAAGCTCGACTGCAGGTACATCTTTGTCGTCCAATGTTTCATCAGTTGAAAGTGGTCCTGAACACTCAAGTCCTCAGCTGGCACGGAGACGAGTTACAATGGATGAGAGTGCCGAAGTTTCTTAATGAACTTTTAATTTTTTTCTTTCATGATGTATACTAGTGTATTTAGCTAGCATTTAATTTTTCTTATTTTTTGACATATGCTACTTACATTTTACTAAAATATATAATCTCGTAGTGCTGTATTTTGCCATATTAGGCAAAATCCAACCTTGGCATCCTAAAGATGACTTACAAAATAGGGCTGGAGGGAGTATCTGGTATAGTGTTACGGTACGAACAAGTTTAAGACATTCATGTTGATCAAGTCAATACAGAACAACACATTGAACAATTGGTGTAATATTCTATAATATAGTATTAAGAGTAGTTTCAATTATGTGTAAATTATAGAATATTACTAGTGCAATAACGTTAAATGTTTTACGTCACCAAATATAAATTGTCTGTGTTTGGCTCAAAGTACCATCACACATGAGAATGGGTATTAAGATGCAAGATCTCGCATCGGCAATTAAACAAAGAGGTTGCCGTAGGTAAATATATTTACGTAATTGCACGAATATGTGATGAGATATATAAGTGATTTAATACACTAGAAGCCTAAAAAAAAGAAGAAAACTATCATATACAGGCCCATAGTAGATAGGTTTGTAGCAAATATTCTACTCTTTCAGTCCCGAGATATATAAGAGATTTAATACACTAGAAGCCTAAAAAAAAGAAGAAAACTATCATATACAGGGCCATAGTAGATAGGCTTGTAGCCAATATTCTACTCTCAGTCCTGACAGAAACTTTATTATTACATCCGTTCTAAAAAAATTAGTTTAGTTTAAATTTTTTAATTAAAGTAATCAAATTTTAAATTAATAATTAATTATATATATTTAAATATTCAAACAAACAAACATTAAATATTCATTCGTTCGTATGGGTGCAATCAAACAGTTGATTAAGCCTAAAATACAAAAAAAATTGGAATATCTGCCTTACATAGTATAATAAACCTTCTGGAGAATAAAGAACTTACAATAAGCCAAAGCCTTCAATTCAAGAATAAAGTCTGGAATATTTCCACATAATAAGTCACTTTAATCCATAATCCGAGACAACTTCACAGAGGAAGCTAAAACGGCAGAGATAAAAGATTGTATTCTAGAAATATTACAATTGTTATATCAACAGCAAGTGCCGGAATAACTGTTACAAAGGGGTTAAATACCTTTAATCTATTATGGTAGTAACATACATTGGCAATTTGGCATCCTACCTTGATTTTATGTGGCATGGATATGGCCTTATTAAAGTGAAAAAAAGGGATCAAATAATGCAACTCATAAACTCACAGGATGACAGGAGCAAAGCTCAGTAAGCAATTTATGACCATCGTTTGTTGCGTAGCTTAGAAATTGTTAAATCAGCGCCACCAAAGCCATCCAATATCGCATGCGCTGAAGGGAACTCAGCTCTAGATGTCAAACTATATCCATATATAAAAGAATAAGCACTAGACTGTCATTGGTTCACCAGATGCAGAAAAATAATGAAACAAAATGGAAAGATAAAAGGATTGAAAAGTGACGTTTCAATCAACAACGGCACTTGCTGGTGAGCACATGGTGTATGAATTTAAAAACAAATAAAAACAAAAAATTAAAAAAATGGGAGAGTCATACGACAATTGAAGTTTTAGTGCTAGCCCAATTAAAGCACTGATTAGCTATATATTTTGCTGCAACAAAATCCGACTAATGAATTCAAACAGGAAATAATTAGGTAAGATTGTCCTCACATATTATGATAATTTATTTGTTGAACATTTTATGACTGTATTTATCTTATTACAACACATTTAAATCCTTATCATAGTAATGAGGTCATATACGGAATATCTTGCCGTGTGTGCAAATCATGATTCGAATGAATAGATGAATAGACCCATAACAAAAATTGGAACTTAAGACGGCCATACCTTGCCAATCAAGAAAAAAGGAAAGAGAGAAAAAGACAACCATACCTGCTGCGAAGAACAATGCAGGGCATGCCTATTCGTTCAGCTCCAGCAACTCCAGATTGGCTTCCGGCAACAAGCACACAATTCGAAACTGGTACCTCTCCATATTCTGCACCAGCTCGTAGAGCCATCACAATCTTCTGTAAGCTGCATTATTTGAATCCGAAATATCATATTACTATAGGCCGGTTACCAATAGCACCAAGTAACCAATACATTGTAAGCCATTAGGAAAATAATTAAACTATACTGAGTAGGAAAGTCAATTAGATGTTTCTAGAATTTACTAGCTTGGTTACTAAATTTTTCTTGGTGCCCAAGGGCCAACTCCAATTTCTACTCCATCTTCTTCTAATTTCTACCAAATTTTCTCACTCCTTCTACTGATACATACCTGTTTCCACCATTATCCGTCATCTTAATGTTTAAGCCATTGTTGTTGTAGTGTTATCTTCAATTTACAGCACTGTTCTCCACCAATTAACTGGTTTTCAGCTTCAGTCAGTCAATCTAATTTCAGGGTAGGCTTGACATATCACGTATTCGCTAAATGTCTATATCCATATCAACGTTAAATATAAGTATGGATAGGCTTATAGGTTTCAACTACTCTTTTCAAATATATCCTATATGTTTACTGAAATTGCTAGATTTAATTTGTTCATGGTGACTAAAAAATCCATTTCTTTCTCCTTCATACATTAATTTCTGAAATTCTTCTTACTTATAGTTCAAGTTGTGCCTCATCATAAAATCATAATCTAGTTCCACTTAACATTGTGACTGCCTAATATTATCATCCATAAATCATAAGTAATGTTTAGTTGGCCTCTTTGACCAAACTCCCTAGTCATAATAGTTGTTCTACGCTAAAGGTGAGCAAATAAGTTGTCCAATGAAGATGATGAAAAGCATTTAACTCAAGAAATCAAAATAAAGAGCAAAGGTGCCAGACTAGAACACTAGTAAAGAATATTAAAACAGGACTACACATGACCAACTTTGGATAGTTCTATGCATTCAGGCCATAGACTTGCATTTATATCATTGTATATTCCAGAACCGCATTACTTTCTTTGACAAGTGATGGTTTAATAAGGTTGATTCAAATGTCCATATGTTCACTTTAAGTTTAATAGATATAAAGTGACCTGTTTCAATCCAAATTTATTTTTTTTTGGATAAAAGAAGAAATTTATGACATAGAGAAATGATATCCTATCCCAAAGAAGATTAAGAGAAACAGGGGTATCATAAAAAACTCTGGTTCATAGCTTACACTAAGCTTAGCCAAAGGCAGGCTTATTTATAAATTATGACAGTCGAAAGAAACACATTTCTAAGAAACACATTTCTTTCTTAGTTAATCAGTTTAATAATTTAAAGGTGGGTCAAGGATTTATTGCGTTGCCATTTCTTTTATATTTCGAACAGCTTTAAATCAAAATATGAGCTTGCGGACAATTTTTAAATGGGAAGGGGAAGTGGACTTACTTCTCACTTGAAGTAGTATCAACGTCAACACTCACCTTCAGCATGGATGCAACTTCTTTCGCAATTCTTTGTTTTTCAGAAGAAGCTGGCCCGCAAAACAATAACAGAAACCTTCATCAAAAGAGTTACTTTATATGTGCATATGATTGAACATATAAATGCTCAAATAAATTTAAGACTTGTAATAATTTACCAGCTTCGCTTGCTTCCTTAGCTAATTGCTCATCCAAACTAGCAGAGATACCTTCACCAAGAACAAGTTGGCCATAAAAGCTCTGCTCGGCCTCCACTTTCCCAACAATCTTTATCCTTGACATTCTATCATTTCCTAGCTTTTCGATAATGGACCTAATATTTTTAAAAAGACTGAAAATTTAAACATGTATATTTTTTTGATAATAAAAAATTCAATGTTCACGAGCCTTAACGAACTGAGTTTATCATGTTCAAGCACGGCTCGTTAAGTTAAATGAGTGTTTTTTAAAACGCTCGAGCTCGACATGGTTAACCAAACAAACAAGCTCAAACGAGCCGGGCCTGAGCCGTTTATGAACAGCTAGGTTCATTTGCATCCCTAGTTGTGTGTGATGCTACTAAATTTCTGTTTATTGCATCCATGTGTTCAAGGCTCCAGAGACAAATGTCAAAATGGTAGGTAAATCAACCTAGAATATTCTATGGACATTATAGGAAACCACAATATAGTCAAGATAATCATTAAAAATTTTGGTAAACAGACCTGGTAATTTTATCCCCAATTTTACTGTAGGCTGTTAGGATGACCACTAAAATCCCATCTTTATGCGCTTCATCAATAAATCTGCAAATCAAATGGAAAAATATAGAAACAATGACGAGCATAAGAATAAAAAGATACCCAAGCAACGACAACTGAATATTAGTAGTTAATAACCGTATCAGAGAAATGAATTAAATTCATGATGAAGTCAACATAGTATGCAAAAAAATTGGAAATTTAACTTTTCTTTTTTGATAATTTAAAAGTGGTGCTAAAAAGACATAAAGCTAATTTAGAAGAATGCAGATATTACATTTAATAAGAG
Source organism: Pittosporum tobira (assembly GCA_032359685.1). NCBI lineage: Eukaryota > Viridiplantae > Streptophyta > Magnoliopsida > Apiales > Pittosporaceae > Pittosporum > Pittosporum tobira. The sequence continues at coordinate 14,908 of JAUMHB010072048.1, read as the reverse complement.
ATGGTAAATTAAAATGGATCTGAGCACTCACTCTTTAGCACCGGGTCTTAAAGGTAAACTCTTTGACATCACAAGATCATCCAGAGCGATTTTCTGCCAACATTTAACCATTAATTCTACACCTTCCACTAGAAAATCAATTCTTCAAAGGGAAGCAGGCCAAAGCTTTTGATAATCCAACTAATGAATTCCAAATGATTATCAACAAGCTTCATAATACCTTTTCACGCAAAACATTTCTCATGAATGTTCCCTTCTCACTTGTGGGCAAAGAACTGGGCCAACCAATCTGAAAAAAGGATTAAAACAATATTAACACAAAAATTATAAAATGATTTATGGAAAGGTAGCTATCAGTTTTAGTGGTTTCCATCGAAAAGGATATCAGGAGCTCACCCTGTTAAAATACAAGACCAGCATCCTCTCCTCATCACCAGCACTCTTCCTAGATAGAAAAATAAAAAATGAAAAACTCGAAAAGAAGCAGATATGCCTAGGGGAAATCAACCTGACTTTAAGTAAAGATTAGGAAAACAGTTGACTTGGTGCAAATATAATATCTTCTAAGGTGGCGTTGAACCTCACAATTCAGGAACTTGCCTTCTAAACTTTTAGCACTGATATATATATAGAATTTGTACCTTACAAGGTCTGTATAGATTGGTTTTGTCCAATTTGCACAGTCCAGCCCAAGCTTTTGAAATGCTGACCATCAAAAAGTGTCAAATTATAAAACCATCCACTTAGTGATTTATGAAATTTTGATATAAATAATCCACACATTGGTTTACTCCACATGGCACACCTATGTTGAAGGCTTCACGGTTTCCCAAACCATAAATATCCATTAGAACCCTGAATAACAAAAAAGAAGAAGAAAAAGAAACGACAATTCAGGAAAAAGTATAATTGAGCCATGCATTAAGTTAAAGTAAGTCTCTGTTTCTTTCAAAGAAAACGCTCTTGCAATTCCAGACATCTGGTGCGTCACAAAAAATGTGGCAAAACATATCTCATTTTCCAGTCAATGGAAAAATCCATTCATAATTTCCGTAAATTGAGTTACAGATTTGAATTCATTTTCCGAAAAGTTCACAAATTGTCTCTCTCCATCAATCACACTCTTCTTTCTTTTTCCAATTATTGTTCTCTATGTATAATCCTGCATTCCTGCTAGGCTAGTCCACTCATTGCCCATTAATTCAATATCCATTTCATTTACTTGTTATTTTCCTTTCCTATCCCTAGCTCTTTCCGAGTTCCAAGCAAATATTTACAAAAGCAAAAACATCTATTTCAAATCCTTGAACCCAAATTCAGTTAAGATTCCAAAAACACAATCAATATAATACTATCAATATACAGAGTACTTAACCAATATGAATTTAAACAACATAACTATCATAAAGTATCACAATACTACTGCTTACCCTTGCACTTCAAGAAGAACAGCGAGTTCTTGAGAGGGGTTCTTCTGATTAGAAGAGCTGGCGGCAATGAACTGATTGAGTTGCAAGCTTTTTCCCGGAAAACTGAATTTCCCAGGGAAAGTATGGGAGAATGGGCAGAGAAAATGAAAATGCTTTCTGGGAATTCCATAGTATTTGTTGTCACGGCTGATGATGTTGGAAAATCCAAGTGCGTTCAGAGTTGTACTTTCCATGGCAGCGACTCTATTTGGTTCCTGAGTGACTGACAGACCGATGAACCCAGCATCCGTGGCAGGATTTGAGGGGTTGGTATTTGTCGTGCCAGATCGGGTCAGGTAGCCCATGTTCGCTTTTTTTTTTTTTTTTTTTTATGGCTCCAATAGTGAGCTCAGTGACTTTAAATTACGGAGAGGGGTCCATCATAATTTAAAAGTTTTAAATTTTTTACAATGTTTAGCATGCATTTGAAGATATTTTTAAAACATAATTATCTATTATTTATTTTATATTTATTAAATATATTTAAAGATATAATATATAAATACATAAAAAAAAGTTTAAAATAAAATACATAAATATTTTTTTTAAACGTCTTAAATTTTGTATCAAAAACATTTAAAAAATTATGACATTTAAATTAAAATAAATGGAGTAATTTATATGGTTATATATTACTTGTTTTAAAATTTGAGATGAACACTTAAAATAACATAAAAGGTTTATTTTTATAAATATATCTATGGCACTTTTTTGGAACAATAATGACTTTGAAAATTAATATTTTGGAGCTTTTAATTGCGAGGAATCTTAGAAACATACTACTATATAATTTTACAATCTCTAATTAGTAGTTGTCTCAATTTGGATATTTTTATACCAACTATATTTTATTTAAAATTTGAATTGTTATGAATAATTACTCTAGAGAGATTAAAATTGAATAAAACTAGGAACTTCTTAGTGATTTATGAAAAAAAAAATTGTTGTGTAAAACATAGAACAATTTCCAGCACATTAATGGCTATATCCATGTGATTTTGTAAAAATGTAATCAACAATAAAGTTACTCAGGCAACAATTGCAAGTATTTTATATAAATGTCACTCTTCCATTCCCAAAACGTGAACAAATAATTGTTCAACAAAACTCCAAATTTCAATGATATTATAATATGACACAATATGCTCAAGTTAAAATCTATAAAATTCCACAATTCTTTTCTAAAATACGGATCCGCCACCTTTTATATTCGTAGTCAATACGTTCTTGGCTTCATTGATTTTAGAGGCGAGATAATGGCTCCCACCAGCATCCGGATGGTTTGCCACCATTACTCTCCGGTGAGCCTCCTTGATTTTATCCATTGCTGCTCGTTGCCTGAAAACAAACCAAGGAAAAACCAATTTTCAAGGTGAGTTTCAGTCAGATTAACAAGAAGGGTTAAACATTTTTCACCATAAGCAAAAAAATTAATTAAATAAAAGCTAGCTTTACACCTAAAATTGAGGCCCTTCCATCTCGGGACTTTTAAACAAGTAAAAGAAGACAAGCCTATGGAAGTAAAATTACAATACCTTAGACCAAGAATTAATGCAGCCTCACGTCTCGTCATAACTTGCTCAAATCCACCTGGGTAAAACTTACGCAGGCGTGGGACAATTGGCCGAGCTTTGTATGCCTGCCAAGCCCGAATAATAACCTTCCCCCCAAGAGCAGCAGCAGCTACCGAAGCACCAGCTATCATAGGGGTTGCCTATAATAGAACAGAAGCATAACAATACTAGCATACACAAATTATAAGACTAACCATGATTACAGTCATACCGGATAAGTAACCAACAGAAATTTGAGAACCTCCAATGAAGTGTGAAAAACCTACATATTGTATAGCAAATCTTACACACATCTCACCACCAAACACAATAGGGAAAGAAAAAATAAAATGAAGAGCAAAAATCAAACTCATAGCTGCAATCGCACTTCCAGAAAGAGCTAGTAGCCTATGGTGCTAACAACTGAATAAATAGTCTATGATGCTAAAAACCAATAAATTAATTGGCCCATCAGATGAACTTGGAACAATAACCATAACCTATGGCAAATGACAGTAGTTCTAAATTTTAATTGTAAACTATTGAGTTCTGATATAGGCCACTTATATAGTCACTGTCTATTAATATGTTTATCCTTTTATAACTTCTCTTTGGGCTATGTGAATGGGTGCTCTTATACCGGTGGTTGTCAGCTTTCCAAAGGGTTGGCAGGCGGCTTTTCATTAGGCCTTTAGCTTTGAACCACTTCGATTTCTTAGATGACACCTCGTTCATGAGTCGACTACTATGGTAGTACCTAATTTGTACCCTGTTTAAACAAACTCAAGAGTCCGATGTCACAGCACTACCTATCAGAATCAAGTAATGGGGCCTTTATTAAGAGGATTGATTCCTCTCCAATTCGAATTGTTGTACCCTTCTAAAATAAGCACACACACACACACACACCCCATGTATATAGGTAGGGATGTGCTCGTCTCCATCATGCCTTTGGCATTTATAAATGCGTAAAAATTGTATTGGACAGCGTTGGAGAAAACAAATACTTCATCAGAGGAGCCTTACCCAATTTCAATCTGGATAATGCCCTTGTAAATTGCTATTCGTAATAATCAACAATACACTTACATGGTGTTTGTGTGAGTCCTTTGATATCATCGGATAAATAATAAAGGAGCCTAATGTATCATTCAGGCTACGTATTTTGTACAGAATTTTATCTTTTTTTATTTCCCATTCACAATAAAACTAAGTCGCTTTGCAAAACATGAGTAGCCTAACCCTACATAATACATTCTAAAGAATCTATCTTTTTCTCGTAATGAAGTTCAAAGCAATCACTATGACACTTTGAAGTACGGAGAACAAATTTCCCTAAACACCCTCTAGTATGCAAACGCTAGTTGTAGTTTAATTGCTTAAATCAAATTACTTTCACGCAATTATCAGATCATAATTTATATGAAACTACCACACAAACGAAAATTGCTTCAACTCCAGTCAAGAATTATATAAATTGGTCAATTTTAGGGAAATCAAATCGACTCGCAAGCATTCATACAACGCAGAAACACGATAACATTATACAATTTTGTGAAAAGAAACAGATATAAATAAATAAAATTAGAAGAGGTCGTCATACCATGGCATAAATCGAAGAACTTGGTTTAGAAACTCGAAGGGGACCCGAAATCTTGCTCTCCGCAATCAAAAGGATGGGTTACTTCAAATTTAATACCGGGGAAAGAATGTAGAGAGATGAGATTAGAAGAGAATGTACGCAGCTTTTTCTTTCCCCTTCTCCAAGTCTCCAGAACTAGTACTGACCACTGCGTAATTGCGCGCGAGAAAAAGGAGTCCCCCACTCCTATTATAAAAATAGAAAAATAGTAATTTTTTTTTATTTATAATAAATTTCTTGATTTAACATAAGTATCAGATTCATTTAATGGTATATACTAATAAAGAAACAGGTTTAATGAAAAAAATTGATGTATCTGGTAAACTTTTAAACTTCTTCTCCAAGTATTCATTTTTCTGGGAGTTATGTCTTTGTTTATTTTTGGGAACCTCTTTAAAAAAAAAATCTTGAATCTTCAAGAAGAATATAAATGAAAATCCAGGTTTAGAGATAATTTACACTGATATTAAAATAAATCTAGTGGGTTATTTCTACATAAATACATATACATTTAAAGGGGTTTAAAGGAGGTTGGGGTTTTAGGAATAATCATTTTTGTGCCATGCCAGCCTGCTAGATCCAAGAAACTTCAAAAATGGGCTTTGGAAATTTCTGATTCTAGCAATAGCACAACATGAGGACTTTGAGACCATTCAAAAACCAATTTTCTAGTTGGAGGGTGTCTGAAATCCAGAATTTCAGAAACAGCAGCAAGTAAGAAGTATGTAAATTAATGTTGTTTTATACACTAGTACAGCCTTTCGTTCCATATTTACCGAATTCGCGGTTATTCGCACTGCGATTATTCGGGTTCGGTCAATATACGGGAAAAAAATTATAATATAATATTTTTATTGTTTACGGGTTGGTAATTTTCCGAAACCATATTCCCACACATATATTTCCGGTTTCTCTCTCAAGTCTCAAGTCTGAATCCAACTCTCTTCCCTCAAATCTGTCCGCTCGTCGACCGGCTCCACCAGAATCCAACCCCTTGCGCCGCGTCGAACAATCCGACAATCACAGACATCAATTTGCAAAATTGAACAGTCCCCATATCGGCACTGTCTCCCAGCTCTACCCGCTTGCCTCTCTGCTCCGCTATTCCACCAGAATCTTCATTTGTTCAAGCCTTTAAGGTAAATTACATACTAGAATTGTTCGATTCTTATCTATATGTGTACTGAATTGATATGGGTCAAGCAGAGAACATAAATGGGTACTCGTGAGAGATCCGGTCTCAGCTGTTATCAGTTTAATCTCCTCCTCAATCGGTACGGTTCTTGGAGGAAATTGGATCCGGGGAAGAAGGATGTGCAGCGACATACATGAAATTTTTGTTTTTGTGGTTGATTATCCCATCTCTAATGTGAAACTAGCAATTATGATCATGTTCCTGGTATACATGATCTAATTGATCATGTAATTTTTCTTTTATTAACCCTTTTTGAGAAGCTTTCTACTTGAATTAACCTCATCTTTTCTTAATTTCGACTGGATGCAATAGTTTGGCCGGTGCTGTTCTGGAACTGAATTTGACTGGTTGCATTTTTTTTATTTTTTTATTATGCACGAACAAATGTGCTTTGAATCAGCATCATTCATTTTGGTCATTCCTTTTCCATTTGAACTCCAGTTGATCCTAGACTTGACCATATTATTTACTGAACCCCTTCTGGTGTGCCTGGCCCTGCCTTTGTGTTTTATACATAAATGGAATCAAAAAGAACGTAAGATGGCCTTTTAAATATTTATATGTTAAATAGGTACTCATAATCGTGAGCATACTTCTGTGGTAGAGCTAATTGAAAGTATCCAATATTGAATCTTAATGTTGGTAGGTGTTTTGGAAAATGCAAATTAGTCATATGATATCTGAACCATGAATCTACTTTGCAAGCTGTACATCTATTTATTTGTTTAATTTTTGGAATTTTTCAGTACTGCTTAATATGGCAAATGCATTGTGTACTTGTGAACTATTCATGTTGATTGTTTATTAGGGTTGGTGATAATTTGAGGTAGCTGGCTAGTTCTTCTGTGGCTAACTTAATTGGAATATATTTGCGGCTGTAGGATATTGCAAATGCGGAATTGGCTCCAACACATCCAATACGACTAGGACTGGCACTTAACTTCTCTGTGTTCTACTACAAGATTCTGAGTTATCCTGATCGTGCTTGTAATCTTGCAAAACAGGTGATTATAGTTTTCACTTTTGGGGAACAAGAAAACTCGAGGAATAAAACTAATATTGGTTTTACTGCTAGAGTTGATGCAAAGATTCTTCATTTGAAAGAACAGTTTCCCGTAAAGGATACATCTATGTAGGTATTTGATTAATAGGCATATTTTCGGACAATCAAGCAACACATATATTTTCCTATTTTCGGAAAAGCTTCAAGGGCTTACCGTACTTGTACAAGAAAGAAAATATAGGGAGCAGATTAGTCAGTTTGACTGTTATACTTTAATTCATTTTGGTATAACTCTTGTTTTTATGTTGTCAATCTCAATCATGTTGTGCCTTCTTCTTGTTGGATTCAAAGGAATCATAGGGCTCCCATGTAATTTGTAATTGAAGTTCAGTTTGATGAAGTAAAATGTTACATTTTATTGTTCAACACGTTTGAGACAACAAGTTTCTTAATTTGATAGCTTCATCATTAGTGTTTTAAAACTCGCTAGGCGTATCTCATTGGTGAAAGAGGGCATAGCGTCTAGAATCACTCACTATCATAGTCGATTTTTTGGGAACTACTCAGATATTAACTAACTCGTTACGCCCATAACGAGTTTTAGTTAGAACATTGTTCATGACAAATTATAATCAAAAATTATAGTAATTTTTCTTAAATGTTTTCTTCCTTATTCAATTAAGTAGTGTTTTGTTCCCCCTTATTCCACCACTCACTCAAAAAAATAATAAATTATGTAGAGTTTGTTTGTTGAATAATAACACATGGTCCATTTGTACTCTATATGTTAATAAAAATTCATATTCTTTTTCTTTCTTTTATTATTTTAAAAAGAATTATATATTTTTTTAATATTTTCGCTTGAGAGTGGAGATATTTATGCGGACGTGCGCCTACTCCGACTTTCATACCGGGTGCCCGCCCAAATGAAGGTACAGTTTATTTAACGTGCAGCTTCATAGCAACAGATTTTGGCTCAAAAATCCCCAAATTCGCAGAAAACGAACTAGTCAAACCCTAACCCTAGCTAGAATACTCTGCGATTTCTATCCCAATTTGCAAGTTTCAGGTAATCAAAACGTAATTCACCTGAATTCATTTATTTATTTATTCGTTTTCAGTTTCATATACTGGATAAATTGATTTGGGTTTTTCATATTTAATAATTATATCAGAACCGTTGTGCTGCATTCGAATATGAGTAAAAGAGAAATCTTGGGGAATAATGAGATTGAAGATGTCAGTTGGCTTTGCTACCTTACCGAATCTGAGCTTGTAAGTGTGTTATTAAATACATGTATGTACTTTCTCTGTTCTACAAAAGAAGTATGCTTTGCAATATTTGTAAATACTAAGGATATATGGTTTCATTCTATGTTTGCTTTGTCGAGTTTTAAATATCCTAATTTGACTTTCATGGTTAAATTGATCATTTTTTAAACCCATATGTATGCATGTCTATATATAATTTTGAGATCAAGAAATTTGGAGTCAGTTGTAAATTTTATGTCGTATACAATGATTATAGTCTCTTGCATATGTTTAAAACAAATAGTAGCATATCTTGATTCTGAAAAGGTCAATTTAACCATAAAAGTCGTAGGAAATTTAAAATTGGATGGTCGGAGATGTTTAGCATTATAGTAGTGGCCTGAAATGTAATTATAATGCTTAACTTGAGGATATTATGTCATTGTATGTTATTATCAATAAGAAATGTACTACGGAGTATATTTTATGGAACAACTTCTTTTTTTCTCTGCGAATTGAGACTCATTTTGTGGGATGGAGGAAGTAATTATCTACATTTATACATTATCCATTTTGATGGTGGAAAGGGTCTGATGGAATGCCCATATTTGTTGTTGTAGGATTTGCTGATTGGTTTAAAGACGATGATCCTACACCAGACAAAATTAATTGGCCATGAATCTCTGGCCAAGAAGTTTGACTTGAAGATGCTTCGAGCGCTCGGTATATTGTTTGTCCGTTTTTCATGTAATTTGTTTAGACAGTTTGGTTTACCAATTCTATGGGGTTTGTGGAATTCGGGTTCCATGAGCCTCTGGAATTTTATTGTTCATGATTTGTGGAGTTGTATTTTCTATATTGGTTGATGGCTTAGGACATCTAGGTAAATGTTTAGGAATTTGAAAGATAAATTTGGTGCTATCTAGGCTAGGATTAAAAAATGTTGACTGTTCCAGCAATCCATTCATGATCATAAGTAGGATGTACCTGCCAATCAATGGGATTACTGCTAGCAACATGTCGACATGACAAGTGGAAGAGTGATTCTGAACCCTTAGACTATGTTTGATTGCAGTAATGATGGATGAGATTGGACTATTTTATTTAATTTCTAGAAGTACAGTATGCACTTTTATTTTTAAGGTTAGACCTAGGATTACAATCCCATTATTGCCCGTAGAAATAAAAAGAATCGTGCATGGTTGTAATAATTCAAATTTTAGCTTTTGTTGATGGCTTTGAAGTTTGAACTTCTATAGCTAGTGGAGTGGAGGTTGGGGCAATAATGCAGCCAGTGAGGTACTAACCAAGGCGCATCAGTTGCTGCTTGGAAACTATTTCCAAACCCTCTCTTCTGGCCCTTTGGTTCACTACCATCATTGGTATGCATAAAAATGTATTTCCACATTGGGGAGAGGGTTATTATGGTATTCTTTTCACATGTATTTGCAACTTAGATTAACTGAGTACTCAAATTGCATCTGCGGTATATGATTTGTTTGGAGGCATCATCTTACTCATATGCCCTTCTGCAGGCTTCATCTTGATGGAGTGTGTTAAAGGGAAAATCAAGGATTTGTCAGATATTCCAGGCTTGGCGGACATTTCTGCCTCTTTAGATGGATGTAATTTATTGAAACAAAACATTGAGGATGGTTCTGGCACTTTGACTATTGAAGAGTTAAGAGCATTTATTGGCACTTATCAAAGAAAGAGAGCAGTAGAATTGTAAGTTAACAATAGCGGGACTAATTGGTAATTGGCGTGTCATATTATAGTTTTTCTCATGAAAAAAATAATAGTAATTTTTTCCTTCAAAGTTCGTATTTCACCTTCATTGGGTTAGAAATGAAAGGTAAAGAAGCGTGTTAACCTGGTGTGATGTGCTCTCTGTTCTGCCTGTTTCTACTGATGCACTTTATATTCATTGCTCTTAAGAAAAACTATTTTCCATAAAGTATTGATAAATTTTAGCCATGATTTTCTCTATGCCAGATATAGTGACGAAGTGTTTCGGGATCCAAAAAAGAGAGCTCATGGTTCATGATGTAAATCTGTTGCGATGCTGTCTGCACTTGATGGCCTCTATAGGTAGCGAGCTCCTGGCCATGTACTGATCAGGTTTTGTCCGATGTTATGTCATTGCGTTTGGTGTCTATGTTTCTTAGAAGGAATTAGATAAGATTGTGATCTTCATGGGAACAGTTTTTCAAGGATATGATAAAATTGCCTTCAATTCCACTTTTTCCCATTTAAAAGTGACAGAAGATTATGATTTTGGTGATGGTTTTTTTTTTTTCAATTAAACCATGGAAATAATGGAAAGGGTCTTGAGGACCCCATCTTCCATAAACATTCTTTAAGGAGTGTCTTTTGCTTTTAGCGTCTTTCTTCCAATATTCTCTCCTTTTAATAGAAAAAAAAAAAAAAAAAAAAAAAACTTGAAGTGATAAGCACTTGAAATGCCTGTGAGAGTTGTTACAGGAGGAAAATCAAAGTATATATGCTTTGCTTTATGATCTGTGTGTGAGACAGAGATATAGAGAGAGAAATAGTTGAAAGAATTTAAGCATTTGGAAGAAAATCTTATCGGCTTGGATTAGACGTCTGGTGGTGTATTTAAAAGTTAAAAAAGACTTGTGGCTAGTGGATGGTGATGTGCACTAATTGTTTCTTCATGATTTATCACTTCTGGTTTGAGGTTGTGTCATCGAATTCATTTTTTCAAAATTAAATTAAATTTTAAAATTAGAGAACAAAACAAAAGTCAATTGAAAATAAGTCAAATAAGACTTTTAATTTAAAATAATTTAATAATTCTTCAAATGATGCCTTATTATGTTATGATAATTTATTATCACTTTCACATAATTTTTGAAGCGTTTTTTGTACATTAAATATCAGTATATTTCTATTAAAACATAGATATACGGTGATGTATCTTCTTTGTTCTCTTATTGTATTCATCGAAAAAAAAAAAATTCAAATATTTTGCCATAAACAATAAAGAAAATATTTGATTTTACATGACAGTAATAAATTTGTGTGATTAGACAAAAGTATTTCAATGGAGGATGACTTGGCAATAAATATTGATAGAAATTACATCCACAAGAACAACAAGTCAAACTTTTAGGTTTGACTTAATTGAAATTCATATCTTCAACAGTGAGATATGTTCCCCATAGCCAGGACGTCGAATCAAATTTTCACAGTGTGCTGACATTATTCACACATCCTCCAAATTACCTGAAAGTAGTTTTGTAAGGTATTTTAAAAATCGTTAAATTGTCTAAATGAATGATAATCAGGTGATATAATTAATTAAATTCATACATCAAATTAGTTAAAACAAAAGAGGGTTATTTAGCGCTTAAACGGAAATAATCTATTGACACGTAAAAAATTTGTAAAATACTGATTTTGTATATAAAATATTTGTTTGATAGCATTATATATATATATGTTTAAAAATTATAAATTATAAATAATAAAAAATAAAAAATTATGTTTAATAAACTTAACTACGTATTCAAAAAAATTTAAATTTATAACTCAAATATAATTTTAAATTTAACCTTCAAAAGTAAAGTTGAAAAATTCTACTAAGTCCTTCCGTGTGGGACCCTCGGGTCGTTTTCAAATTTCCTTGGTTTATCAAATTTGAAATTCCATGCTTTTTCTTTGCATTTTTTCCCGTCCTCACCAACTAACCACTATTTTTTCATTCCACCAACGGCCCAAAAAATCGTTATCTCACATGTTGGGTATATATAATTGACTCTAAAAGCCACTTTTGTTTTATAAGTTTTTTAAGGTTTTAAAAATTGCTAAACAGATTTAATTAACAAATAAAGAGTTAACATTTAAACCAGAAAAAAAATCAAAATTAAATATCAATTAATTAAATTTAGCCATCTAATTAATTAAGATGGTAATAAATTATTTGATCATTAGCTACGAATTAATAAAGTCTAAACGGAAATATTTAGAATTATTTTTGCTCGTTTCAAAATTCTCATTCAACCGTTTCTTCAACTGTTTTGAATCACCCGCCTAACCTTTTGGTAGACTTTTTCAATTTTGTTGTAAAATTTACCAGGAAGTTCACATTAAGAATCGATACTCCTATAGGCATAATAAATAAGAGAGAGAAACAGAATAAAATGAATAAAAATCTATAAAAACGAAGACTCTATATTAATAAATAATTTATAATTTATTTTTAAAATTAAATTATTTTAAAATTATTTATTTCAATTTATTTGAAATAAATTATAAATTGAATACAACATAGTTAATACATAAATATAAAAAAAAATGTTTATATATATATATAACTTATTTAAGATACTCCCTCCGTCTTAAATATTTTGCAACACTTTAATTTTTTGCGAGATTTAAGAAATATGTTTGATATTATAATTTTAAAAAAGAGAATAGTGATTGAAGTGATAATATTATAATTTAAATAGTAAAATAGTAGTTAAAGTGGTGGGTTGTAGTATTGATATTATAATTTTAAATAAAACAATAATGATTGAAGTGGTGAGCCATATTTGATAAAGTATGAGAAATCTAAATAATTTATATTATTAAATTTTTCAAAAAAAAAATATACTTTTTATGATACATTCAAAAAAAAATATTACAATTTTAATAAAACTAAGAGAGTAGCCAATAAGCTTTAAATACTTGGAAAATATATTTTTCAAGATGTTTGTCAATATGCCTAAAGTAAAATACTTGGTCGTCTTAATTGTGAATTTAAAAACATAGGCGCCAACAAATGTCCTGTCAAGAGTCAAAAGATATACTGTAGATGATTATACTTTCGTTTCAAAAAAAATAAAATATTTGAAAAAATATAGATATTAAAAAATAAATTTAATTAAAAATATTTTGTTTATATTATTATAATTTTAAATAATAGAATATTAATTAAAGTGGTGAACTATAATATTAAATGTTGATTAAAGTAGTGAGTCATAATATTATAATTTTAATTAAAGTGGTGGGTCATATTTAATAAAATAAAAATAAATTAGACAAATTATATATTTAAACTTTGTTAAAAAAAATTAAAATTAATTTAAAATAACTAAAAAAATTAATTTTTTTTAGAATGGAAAAAGTACATCATTTGTAATTACGCAAGTATGCCATGTGTGTATATATAAATTTATAATAACGTCCACCACCCGTCACCCATTTTTTCTTCCCTACAAGTTCTCTAGCTAGGCATATGCATGCTATCAACTTAATCTCATCTCTCTCCTTCCTCAGTTCAATTTTCTTTTCTTTCCTTTTTTTTGACTTAATTTCAACATTTAATTTGAGTAGACATAATTGTTGTCATTAATCTTCTTCTTAATTTACTAATCCATAATTATTAAGGTAAATTATAGTAGTTAGTATGAAGGAGATGAAGGTTATAAGTGGGAGGAAAGAAGGAGGCTTCTCATCATCATCACCATGTGCAGCCTGCAAGCTTCTTAGGAGGAGATGCGGTGGTGGGGATTGTGCTTTTGCTCCTTATTTCCCAGCTCATGACCTTCACAAGTTTGCCGATGTTCACAAGATCTTTGGTGCTAGCAATGTCAACAAGATGTTACAGGTACTAGCTAGCCCACTTTTATCAAGTGTTTGATTAGAGATTATGAAATTAAACATTTAAAGATTATGAAATTCAAATATAATAAAAAATTATATTTAGTAGATTTAGGATTTGTTTGGTAGAGTTTAATAAAGTAAGTTTGTAACTTAATCTAATTTTAGGTTTTTACTGAAGTTAGATTAACGTGCAAATTCAATTTTTTGAACTAATATTTAGCTTACCAAATATGTTGCGTTTGAATTTCATAATTTCTAAACGCCTAATAAGTTGCTATCAAAACAAACACTTAAATGTATATTCAAAAGCTTGAGTTTACATTTTAAATTTAACTTGTGTTTTTTGTTGAGTGGATTTAATTAAAACTGAGTTTGAGAAATTCTACGTATAGAATACTCACTTTATTCTTAATTTAGAGACGACCTTAAAAATAACCGAATAAAGTTATTTTTACAAATATATCCTTAATATTAGTTAAAAATATGGTATTAGTGACATGATACTTAATTTATTACCAACTCATTTCAAAAATTAGAAATGATTATTCTTTTAATACGTTCTAAAGTTAGATATATGTTTCTCTTTAGTCCACTATGGCCTATTTGGTACAGATTATTAGCAGTTTTTTTAAATTAAATACAAATTTTTTATACAAAAACTAATATAAAAAAAAAAAAACTTTTTAAAATTAATATTTTAATAATTTGCACCAAACAAGGCCTAAATCATCTAGTTGAACTTGGTTTGTTTGGTCCCCCCAAGTTAAACCGTAAGTCCGCCCCAAATAGAATTCTTGTACTCAATTTTCATCCCTAACGAAGCGGATATATATATATATATATAAGTGAATTTCTTTGGCTCTTGCGGTTGCCACTTATCACACTTTCAGATTTGGAAATGACTATTTTGACCAAATAAATTTATATTTTCACCACCATATCCTACTTTTTAAGTAATATAAATTTGTAACTTAAGTTCCATATTTGTACTTCATATTTTTATCTTTTTTTTTTTTTGATAAAAATATCAATTTTTTCAAATTTTTGTAGAGAACTCATTTCTTTCATAAATTAATACTCCATCTGTTCACAAAATAATGAGCATAGGTATCATTTTCTTTGTCCAAAAAAGAATGACTTAATCTACCACTTTTAGTTTGTAATTACTTTCTTACCCTCACT
>JAUMHB010072026.1:0-13118 GCA_032359685.1 Pittosporum tobira | reverse complement strand
TGTTATTTGTAAAGACTTATAATTATTAATTTAATTACGTTTCCGCTGTGTAATTCGTTGTGAGATCGATCCTTGTATGTATAACAGGGTGAGTTGGCCTAATATTGGCTTCTCAATATCTCTAGTTTATTATCTGACGACCAGATTTCCACGGGATTTGGAGGTGGAAATTTGGGGGCGTCACACAAGTCTTGTCCTAAATTGCAACAATCATGTGATCCTAAAGCAGGAATAGCTCTATGAATTATCCAGCTGCTACAACTACGAGTAATAATTCTATTGATTCTATGGATGTTAATGATTTATGTATTGCTCTTAAGCAGGCTTTAACTTGTAATGGTGATAATGTGGTTGCCTTGTCCACTCTTGCCACATTTGATTATGGTATGGTAACTTCGGATACATCTGAAGGCTCTTGGGATATGTGAGGACCCAAATTTATTAGTGAACGATTCATAATATAAATTTTTCTTTTATATTATTTGATAAAATTATTTTATGTATCGTTATATTATAGAAAATTGAATTAAAATAATAAATGTTATGCTCAAGGGTATTCTGGTTATTTTAACAAATGTTATGCTCGAGGGCATTCTGGTCATTTTCTCGAGGACATTCTGGTTAGTTTGACAAATATTATGCTCAAGGACATTTTTGGTCATTTTGACAAAAGTCATGCTTAAGAGCATTTTGGTCATTTTGAAAAACGTTATAACCCAGGGGTATTTTGGTTATTTTGACCAAAAAGTCAAAAAGTGTTCAAAATCATAAAACGACCAAAGATCTGGAATCAGCGCAGAAAAATAGTGAATCGAAACGCCATTGAATTTTTAATTTGACCTAGTCCCGAGTTGATTTTTTGATCAAAACGTCGTTTGGAAAAACGGATAGTGCCATTGGAATTGCAGCATGCCAAAATATAGGAATAGAATATAATATTGTGTTTTGTGATTTTTGACTTTTTAATTAATTATTTAATTAATAAATTAATCAGTTCGAGAATTAAGGCGAAACAATAATTTAAATTTTGAATTTCCCGACCAAGTTGACCAGGTGGGGCCCACTGATACACAGTCCCCATACTTTTGTCTTTTCCCATTGTCTCTCTTTTTTTTCTTTTTTCTTTTTCCCCTTTCCTTTTTCCCCTTTTTCGTTTTTCCCTCAAACTTCTGCAGTTTTGAATTTTGCCAAAATAGTGATCGATCCTTTTCTTGCATTGATTGGTGTTGTTAGACGTTGTAAATTGTCTATAAAGCATTGTGTAATTGAACCCTAAAGTTACAATTCAGCCAAGCAAAAATCTACAGAAAGCTTTCTCTCTATTCTTGGTATGAAATTCGGATCCTTCAATTTGTTGTCATTTTTGTTCAATTGATTATACGTATAGGTTCAGGGGATCCATTAGAACATTTTTACGCTTTAAATTGATCAACTTGAGTAGTGTTGGGCACGGTGAAGGTCGATTTCAGAAACCCTAGTTTTCTGTTAAAGGATTGATTGATCCATGTTACATAGTGCATCTCGGATTGTTTTGTGCATTTAGATGGATCCCCTAAGTTGTTCTGAGCATCCCCATGCTTTAAAAATCAATTTTTGTGTCCAAATTCGTAATATTTAAGCTTGGCCGGAAAAGGTCATCGCTGACCATGGCTGCCAAGCCGTGGCCAGAGAAGACAAAGCCAAGGTGACGAAATCTTGAGATTTAAGCGATGGGGTTGCAAGATTTGAGCCCTTCCTTAATCCAAACGTCACAAACCTGCAATCCCCACCGTTTTCCATGCCCGTATATGTGCGTACAGAGGCATGCCGTGCCCGTGCCATTTCCGGCCGGCTGGCAGATAGCCTTCTGCCAAACAAAGCTAGGGAAGACGATATTAACTAAGTCAACCGGTCAATGGTTAACTTGGTCAACATTTATTTGACTGGGTTTATTAACAACATTACCACTAATATTATTCTCAAAAGGCTTAAATTACTAAAATACCCCTAATGACATATTTACCAAAATAACCTTCTGTCCAAAAGATAGAAATACTTTTCTGTATATTTTACCAAAATACCCCTCTACAGCAAATTACAAAACAGCCCTTAAGAATTATTTATAAAAATACCACTGTTGCATTATTTAAAAAAATACCACTGATATACTATTTACAAAAATGCTACTGCAGCATATTTACAAAAATGTCACTACTGCACTATTTACAAAAATGTCGTTGTAGTATTAATTACAAAATTGCCATTGTAGTGTTAATTACAAAAAAATGTCATTATAGTGTTAATTAAAAAAATGTCATTGCAGTGTTAATTACAAAAATGTCATTGCAGTGTTAATTACAAAAATGTCACAATGGTACTAATTACAAAACTGCCACTTACCCTTATTTACAACAATGTCATTGAGTTGGAAAAATTAATAAAGGACATGTTAAATTTATTTTTAAATTAAAAAATTAAATTTCTTAAATTAGAAAAATATTGTATTTAATTGAATTCTATTTAGATAATGAATTAGAATATTTAAGGAATATTATTTTTAATTCATTTTAATGATTTGAACATCATTACGATGTGATTGCACATCATATTTATGGTTCTAAAACATCTTATATTTTTATACAAATGTTATATTCGTATTATATCCGAACAAGGATCCGATGAAATATTTTAGGGTTAATATTATTCTGGGATAAATACAAGGAATAAATTAGACGGAATGAGTCAAATGACAAATTGTAAAATAATGACAATTTTACCCTTTGAAATTTTGTGTGCGTTTATGTCATTTTTAAAATTAGAAAAACCCTAAAATGCTTAGGATTATTTTGAGAGTGAGTAACCTATTTTTAAACGACGATACTAACAATAGGTCGTTATTATTATAAGAACGTACGTGAGTGAGGAAGGAAAACCGTCGACGGCTAAACGCGTTTCATGGAAATTTTAAGAAGTTTCACTAAGGCAAGTTATTACTTTCCACCTCTATGTATAAGTTATTGTCCACTTATGCATGCAAATTTATTATTTCCCCCTTACGTATAAGTTATTGTTCACTTATGCATATAATTTATTCAGCTTTTAATACGTATAATTTAAATTTTAATATACGTATTTGTCATGATTGTACAAATTTAATTACTTGTACGTTATTTATTGCTTCAAGTTAAATCCTTGAACTTTGATTAAAATGGTTATACATAACTACCATGTATAAACATGTCATATTATTGAAGCGTTTATCATTTTCACATGATTCATGATAATTTGAGATCGAATATTGAATATAGCTAAAGACCGGTGTACCGGGACCCTATATGGTTAACTCCTGTAATTGTGACATATACGGACACGAGAAGTTAAACTTGATTGTATGTCAAGAATGACTAAATAACAAAGTGTCGGACAGAAATGTCACTCAATTGGTGTTCAATTATTCAAAATATTAAATGTTAAATGGCGTAGTACTACATCTAATCGTATATCATGCATTCGTTGATGAAATTCATCTTAACTCGTGAATTCAAATGTTAAAGTTTTAATGATTCAAAACCATACTATTTTGTCTTTTTGACTGGAAGGATCATTTTATTCAAAATAGAATAATTTCTTGCTAAACACATTTCGCTCATTCTTGTTATGTTTTATAAACCTTCCAGAATCAGTCAAGCGAGTCGAATCCTAGAAAAGGAAGAGCAAAGTAGAATACTACTAGGTGTTTCCCGAATTTTTTCTAACTTGTAATCGAATATTATACGACTTCTGTTCGTACTTAAACCCTTTTATTGTAAGACCTTAATTATTCAATTAAGCTTTATACTTCCGTTGTGTGTATATTCATTCGTATGTGAGATCTTTGTAACATATAATAGGGCGAGTTGTCAAATATTAGCAACTCAGTATGTTGAGATGGTATCTGACGACCCGGTTTCCACGAGGATTTGGTGGTGAAAATTTGGGGGTGTCACATGATAGACCCTAAATCCTTGATAAATCATTATTAAATTCTTGTTAAATCGTAGTTAAATCCTTGATAAATCATTGTTAAATTCTCGATAAATCCTTGGTTCAATCCTTGTTAAATCCTTGATTACATTCTTGGTTTTCGCTTGCATCTTAGTCATTGGTTTGGTAAAGTTTATGTAACAAGTTAAAAGTTATGACTATAAAACTTTCAGTTTGAGGGGGGATATTGATAATATTCTCATATTATATTTAGTATTAATTAATTAATTAATTAGGTTTCTTAGTTTTCAAGTTAGATTCAGAATATGATACTTGGGCCATTGATATTCTTGGTCCATAAGTTAGTATTCCTATATAAGGCTCTATGTATTTTTCTACTTTCTCAAGTTATATTAATAAGAGTTTGTACTTAATTGTTTTATATATAGATTCCTCTAATTATTCTTGTTATTGTTTATATATAAATATATTCTATATATTTATATCAAGAATTAGTTTTTGGTACAATTTCTTTCATAATAGCTTATAGCATATTTGATAATTAAAATGTGTTATAAATTGACAATATTATTATTCATAATTAACCTATAATTTTTTTTAAATTAATAAAAATAAAAAATTTTAATATAATTAATTTTTGAAAATAGATTAGAATCAACAAAAATAATCGGTACCAAACAAGGTATAGGTATCCAATGATTTAATTTGGAAACATGAGTGACCCTAAATAGTAAATATATCATCGTTTGTGGATAGAGGGTGTCATGGATTGACTCATGGCATATAGGCGCCGTTTGTTATAAGGAAAACATTTTTCAAAAAAAGTTTTTTCAGATTTTTCAGTGTTTGGTATATCATGGAAAATCCAATAGGAAATCATTTTACAGTCAACAAAAAATCATTTGTTATTTCAGAAAAACGACTTACGGATTTAAATTTGTAAGTCATTTTTTAGAAAGTGGTCCGAGTGTTGTGTCTTTATATCATTCTTTATAACATTCTTATTTAATCACTCTTATCATCTTTTTATTTATTTTATTTTAAAACTAAATAAATTTATTTTTATTTTCACAATATATACATAATTAATATTTTCATATTTAATTATATATACACATATATTTCTTAAATTTTAAATTTTCTTATTCTTAAAAATCTTCAAAACCGCTATTTTATTAATTTTTTTTCTTATAAAGTATGAACATTCTTATTGTTAGATCATAGTATTAGTTTTTACATACATACAAATAAATTCAAATTTTCATTATAAGAACTTAGTTTTATCTTATTAAAAATCAAAATATTCTATTAATTTAAAATAACATAATTATTAAATTTATTTTGAAAACTAAATATAAAAAGATATTTTCAGTATCATTTTCAACCTGACTATCAAGCATAAGAAAATAAATTATTTTCTCAAAAATTATTTTCTCAAAAAATATTTTTGTAACACGTTCTCTTTATATCAAACTGATTTATGAGCTTTTCATTTTCACCTGGAAGCTACTATTTTTACAACTCTACAGTCTCCACTAATAATAAAACCGCAGCCGAATAACTACCTTTTTTGGCAATATAACCAATAAGTCGTAACTACTCTCATTTCCTTTTCCAGCTTGCCATTTTGGTCCAGAGAACCCCATGCAAGCAAGAGAAGCATAATTTTAATGGCCAATCACCTAATTATGAGATGCATGCAGTGGTCTGACCCAACAAGTGGCTTAAAAGTTAACTACTACTTTCACCATTTGAAAATTAAAAATAATTAATTCTTTCTTAATCGATTTCAAAATTATAAATACATTTTTAATCTTACACCATAAATTGACATTATCTTTTGGATATCCCATTAGGTAATAATATATTCTTTGTCGATTTAGTACTATTATTATACTATAACTACTACATTTTAAAAAAATCCTTAAAATTTAATATTTTAAAAATATATTTTTAATTTTAGAACCGATGAAATACCAAATACAACCAGTCAAGTAGAGCAACTACAAAACTAATATGTTCCCCATATCATCTCTATCCCACGTCCAAAGAAAAGAACTTCACAAGAACACAACTGCGTGACACGGGATTGTCGTGAATTGGTTACCTTTTCTACCCGTTACTCTCGTATCCAACAAGTTGAGTTTTATTTGTAAAATTTATCATATTTATGTATATATTATTATTCTATATTTATACTTCGTTAATTACTGGTGATAATATGGTAGTAAATTTGTGATTTTTAATTTAAGAACATTGTATCATGTTTAAAACTGAGGAATGAGAATTATTTTGAAAACGAGCATGCACAATTTTCGGGCAAAAAGAATAGAATAATACTAATATTGTCACAAATATGTAAAAATTTATTAATTGTCGTATGTATGACAATATATGATTTGGTAGATCGATGTTAATAAGTATACTCTAGAAATTAATAAAGCACAATATATACTCCGATTGCAATTTCGTCAACTTATTGGTCGTGTCACTGCCATGACAATATATAAAACCTAGTGTTTTTTAGCCACTCACACAAGTTCAAGAAGGAATCATAGTTTCAAAGATGGTAGCTGGGATGATATGAAATATGAGTTATTAGAGAAATTCATGTAACTTTGGCTCACATTACATTGGTTAATATTAGAAACATCACATTGGTTAACAAGCACGCATGGTTGCACCCGTATAGTACGGTGCAACGGGAAAATTTTTTGCTCCAAAATCCAAATTGGAGAAGTGATATGGATTAGACGAATTAGGTCAAATCCCAACAAGCTAAGCTCTAACTTACCTCCCACATCTTTTAATTAGGAGACCAGAAATCGAATCCGGACATCAATCCAATAGTCAATGTCAAGAAGGTTCATTTGGCAGAAACCTTTCCCTTAGTCAAAATATAAGCCTCAAGTTATTTATTCAAGAAACTACCGGAAGCACAACTTTTGGAGCTGGCTTAATTAATAGCCACTTTATGAGTAGAGGTCAGGTTGGGTTACACTTAAATGCTAGTTTCTACTCCATAAAATTGAAAAAGTTGATTCCGTGAAACCCCTACATTTTGGCAGAAAGGGACAAGAATAATATAAATAGAGACTGCCGTTTCCAAACGCAGAATTAGCCTTATAGTTTGGTCCTCATTACTCATAAATTCATGACTGATTTAGCCAGCTTGAATGTCAGATCACATGGGAGAGTCCACGCAACATCCCTTTTATATATTTAAAGACTATTAATTTGGTCCCAAGTGTACGATTTCATATATTTTTATTTTATTTTTTTTTATGAATATAATTATCGAAAACCCTTTTATGACACCAAAAAAAATAATAATTAAGAGTTTGAGACACCGACACACAGACCCTCTTTGTGAAACTGAGCCACACAAGTAGCGCCCCAGAAAATTCCAAGCAACGGGAACTCAACAAACTTAAACAAACCCCTTGAAATTGTTAACAAAGCAAACTGCCGTACAATCTCTCACCTTTACAAGTAACATCACATCACCACAAATTACTGCAATTTTCGTGTGAATTTGAACAAATACAACTAGAAGCAAATACAGTTATATGTCTTTCTCACGGTAAATGTAAATAGATTGATGCATATAGGTGACACTAGAACAAGGGATACCTGTGTAATTAACTGAAAAAGGTGGTATTTTCAAACGAATTCAAATTGATTGTGTCACAGATGCTGTATTGTCATCTGTTATTTCAATCCAATCCAACGGTTATATTACGTATAAAATTTGTATTTAATTTTTATAGTTAATAAATTTAAATACAATAAAAACGTTATATTAAATTTAGAACAACCATTTAGAACAATTTGGACTCATTTTCAAACGTAGTTTCCATTTTGGCACGTAATCACTTTTTCTTTTCCAATAAGGTTAGTTTCCTATTTGGTCTCATCTTCAATTTTGGAAGCTTATAAATGGTCCAGTTCTTCTGTTGCAAGTCCATAAACTCGGGACACAATATTTGATCATAGGGAGAGAAATATACGGGAGAATGGGAAAAGAGTGCCATCCTCTACTAAGAGGTGGAAGAAAAGAAAATAAGTACACTCATGGCTTCTCTTCCTCTGATATGGAGACGCTGGCTAGCATCTGTGAGGTTCTTCTTCCTCCTCTGCCACCAAATTCTATAGAGGTTATGGAGAAAGGCGGCCAAGCCAACGAACATTTTCAGTCGTTCCTTCAAACTTCTGGCTCTCAAAATCTTGTTCCTGATGAGGTGAGGAACTCGTTACTCCATCTATTCTATTTTTATATTATTTTCTTTTTGTTTGACATGAAAGAGTCTCGTTTATAGAGATGTAAACGAATTGAGTCGAATTAAATTTGTCTTGCCGTTAAATGAGATTTTTGCTGAGCTCGAGCAAAGCTCGAATTAATTTTTTTAATGAATATTTAAAATATTTATTATTACTGAGCCTTAATCCATGCGGACTTGTCGAGCTTGAACTTAGCTCGGTAAACTACTTGAGCTTTTTATTGAGCTCAAGTTTAAACGAGAACTCAAATCGTTTGATACCCTACCAAGTGAACAAAGCATACAAATTCTTTTTTTTTTTTTTTCGGGAGTCTTGTGCCCTAAATATGTCATTTTTATTTATGATAGTATAAAATAATACAGTTTCATCAAGTTTATTATAACAATTATTGTATCACGTCATTATCACTAAACCACTCAACATTAAAGGCAAATATGGAACTAAAATATATTCTTATTCTTTGTAGTTTTGCAAGTACGATTCTTTTGTAGAATGAATGAAGTATTACTCATCTGTCTATCTCCAAATGTTTCAAAATAGATTGCTGAAGTTTTAATGAAGAGAGCATCTTTTGAAGCTATTCTTGTGGTCAAACTGGTTCTAAAAACCCTGTCGAGCACGCTGGGGACATTATTGCTTTGTGGATTTATCTGCGTTAGTGATAAATGGCCACGCGTAAACAAGTTCTCATGCATTCCTCTGGAGAAGAGGGAGAAAATTGTCCAAAAATGGTTCAAGAATCGGTTTCTAACGCCTATCCGACTTGGATTTGTATTTCTGAAATTCTTGTGTCTAATAATTTTCTTCTCTAAGGTAAGTCTTCCAAAAATTAGAGGCGACTCTGACAAACGACTTATTTTTAAGGAAGTAAGTTGTTTTTACAAATATATCCATTCATATTAGTTAGAAAGGTTATAGCAGCTCCAATATAGTCAATTTATTTATAGCAATGTACTAGTATATTAGGAGCTTCATGTCGTTTTATTGTATATTTTTTAGATGGACCAAAAATAAATAACTATATCTAATTTGAGAACTAATGAATTAGTATAACATAATAGTGTGCATCACAATTTTTATGTTTGCATCTTTACAAATAGAAGAAAATGGGCGTGAGCACATATTCACATAATTGCTCACTTAATTATGTGAACATAAGTGTTTTAAAAGATACATCATAAGCAAATTGATATTAAAAAATATATCGCTTAAAGCGCTCGTGTTTACATAATTGTGTGATCATTTGTTCACCTCCGCCTCTATACTTGTAATATAAGTAACCTACTGATTTGGGTTTCTTTGGGAAGCCCGGAAAATCATGCTCCAAACCTGGAATCATGATGCTGACACTACCAGAGAACTAATAGCATTAATTGATTACTGAGTCAAAATTGGCGATTATTTTCTTGATCAGATACTTCAACTAAGATAGCATATAAAATAGTTCTTAAATATATTTATTGTACAAAAAATTGGGCAAGTGATAAATTTTTATTTTCAACTAAATTACCCTGCCACCGTAGACGTAACGTAATAGATAGAAAGGGACCTTTATTTTACAGGCTCTTACATTTCAACTGAAAAATTATTTTACAGGCTAATGAAAATTCGGATAATCCTGCGTGGCAAGCCATAGGGTACCATCCAGATGTCAATGAGAACTTGCCAGATGACCGAAAGGAGAGACCTCTGGATAAAGGAACAGTAGAAACCATGAACGAGTCCGCGTCAACCCTAGTCCATTCCCTCACTCAGAGAGACCTCACAGTCACAGAAGACCCTGACACAGATAGCTACAAGATCAAATGTGATGTTGTAATAGTTGGCTCTGGCTGTGGCGGAGGCGTGGCGGCTGCTGTGCTAGCAAGTTCTGGCTATAAAGTCGTTGTTCTTGAAAAAGGAAACTATTTTACTAGAACAGACTATTCTTCATTAGAAGGACCTTCCATGACAGAATTATACGAAAATGGAGGGATTCTTTCGACTGTAGATGGGCTAATGGTGATTCTCGCAGGATCAACGGTTGGTGGTGGATCTGCTGTTAACTGGTCAGCATGTATCAGAACCCCGAAATCCGTGCTCCAAGAATGGGGCAAAGATCACAAACTACGACTTTTTACGAGCCCTCAATATGATTCTGCTATGGATACAGTGTGTAAAAGAATTGGAGTTACGGAAAAATGTGTAACAGAGGGTTTTCAGAATCAAATTCTCAGAAAAGGGTGTGAACGACTTGGCATTAACGTTGAACAAGTGGCAACAAATTCCTCGGAGAATCATTATTGTGGTTCTTGCTGTTATGGTTGTAAATTGGGCGATAAACAAGGGACTGATTCAACTTGGCTTGTCGATGCAGTGGATTGTGGTGCAGTTATTATAACAGGATGTAAAGCAGAGAAATTTATTATGGAAAAGAACGAGTATGGAAGGAAAAGAGAAAAGAAATGCCTAGGAGTCGTTGCAAAAGTTAAGAACAAAAATATTTCTGAGGGACTTCATATTGAGGCAAAAGTAACGATATCAGCATGTGGAGCTCTTTTAACTCCCCCTCTTATGATCTCTAGTGGGCTTAAAAATCCAAACATTGGCCGGAACCTTCATCTTCATCCAGTTTTGATGGCGTGGGGGTATTTCCCGGAGTCCAATCCAGATTTCAATGGAAAAAACTACGAGGGCGGGATAATCACATCCGTTCACAAGGTGGGTTCAGATTCCAATGTAAAAGCGATAATAGAAGCTCCTGCATTGCTGCCAGGATCATTTGCTGCATTATCCCCTTGGGAGTCCGGTCTTGAACTAAAGAAGAGGATGCTGAAGTATGCTAGAACTGCTCATTTATTCGCGTTGATTAGGGACCGAGGATCAGGGAAAGTCATGGCGGAACAAAGGGTAAGCTATAAAATGGCGAAAGAGGATAAGGAAAATATTAAGTCCGGGCTAAGGGAAGCATTGAGGATTTTGATAGCAGCAGGGGCAGTTGAGGTGGGGACACATCAGAGTGATGGGCAGAGAATTAAGTGCAAGGGAACTAGTAAAGAGGAATTGGAAGAATTTCTGAACTCGGTTTATGCAGGTGATGGGCCCAAGTCAGTGGTGAAGAACTGGACTACATACAGCACGGCCCATCAAATGGGGAGTTGTAGAATGGGGATTAATGAAAAAGAAGGAGCTGTTGATGAGAATGGGGAAAGTTGGGAGGCAGAAGGGCTTTTCGTTTGCGACGCTAGCGTTTTGCCTAGTGCTGTTGGCGTCAACCCTATGATCACAATCGAGTCAACTGCTTATTGCCTCTCGAACAAGATAGTGGAGATTTTGAAGGGAGGAGTCCTGTAATTTATACTTCAGAATCTTTATATAGCCAGTGTGAATAAAAGATAACAATGTGCAGAATAAGCTTTAAGTGAAAACGTTCCACATGTGGGTTAATTTTTTTGGCAATTACGTAATATTTTTGGCTTTATTGTTGTTAGTATTGCAGTTTCTGGTTTAAAGATACAAGTAATGGACAGAATATGTTGCTCTGTGCTCTCTGTGTATTAGCCATCTAGTCTCAGTGACGCAAGCGAGGGATTATTCTCCTGCAAATAGCAAGGTCCAGGAAGGGCGTACGCATACCAACAAATTGATGACACAAACAATTATTTAAATTTCCATAAGTTTCAAGCTGAATATTTTCGAAAATAATAGCTGATCAATTAATATATGCATGCAGATAGCATTGCCGAAAGCGGACCAATTTAAAGATTCATATTTACTTCGATTAACAAAGCGAACCAAATCGTTTAGCCTCAAATATATATATATAAATGAAACAAGAACTCACCAGGCAAGCAACTTGTGGCTAAACTGAAGGCTAAAATAGCATACAATAACGGCTTCCGCCCATCAGACAGGAGAAACCTGTATCTGTAAATAATGGAAAGAAAAACCACAGCAACTAAATATTAGGTATCAAGGATATACCAAAAACAATGGAAAATACCGATGAACAAGCCTGCTAGCTGGGTAAAATGTGAAACTCCAGACATTAAACCACGATAATATATGTCTAACATTCTCATTGGAACTATAATACATTTTTTTTATGTCAGAACTTGGAATCTTGCTCAACCAGTGTAAATTTTAGTCTGATCGATATATTTGAAAGTGTTTTAGAAAGTGCAAGTGTACACCAATTAAATTATAGTATAAAAGATTATCATTCTTACAGAGAATAGTAAATTATATACCAATATTCGTAATCTCTATTTTATTTAGCAAAGTGATAAAGTTTAGATTTTTATATTAAAATAAATAAATAAATATAATAAATATATATATATATATATATAGGATAAGTGTATACTAAGATCTCACCTTCACTTAGTCAATCATAATCTCAAATTTATTATCTTTATTAGGCAATTGATATTAGTTTGACATATTTATAACAATGGAATATTCCTAAATTAGATACTCATCTTTGATCCAACGGAAGTATCCCTACTCCTATTATTAACCAATCATATTCCTATGTGAATTTAAATAATAAAGAGAACATTATCGTTTTATGGAAATTCCCGATTTCATTAGCCGTTCTTAGGAGCTAAGTTACTACCGAAACCGCACATGTCACTTTGAAATAGGGTCTCTAGCAAAGTTTAACATATGGTTATGATTCAATTGAGCCATTGACAAACTTTCATAGTCACGTCCTTCAATTTGTTAACCTAGATTATTTAAATATTGATCAAGTATTCACAAGCATTAAGAACATGTATCATAACTCAATAAATATGTGAAAGTAATATGAACGCATATTAAAGATAAAATAAACTTTTAATTAATCATGAATAAGATCCGTATCGTCTTAGTATATAAAAATAAATCAGAAC
>JAUMHB010071971.1:0-13126 GCA_032359685.1 Pittosporum tobira | reverse complement strand
GTTTGTCTTAAAATAAAATTCAAAAAATTATTTATCAAATAAATAAATAATTTATTAATATATATACATAATATCAATTGTTTTAACTTAGAACTAATTAAATATTAAAAAAAATTACATAAAATGTTACAATAATTTTTTTATAATATATTAATAAACAATTGTGTCTAGTCCGGACAACGCTGGACATTCGAGCTAATTTATGCATATAAAAGTCAAAACTAAACGAGTATAAATGTGTCATCTCAAACTATTCACGTAGCACAATTAATTTTTAAACTTAAAATATATTTTTTTTCTCACATAATGTCCCTCCACAATTTTCTCCAACTCCTTTTATTTTTATCTCTTTATTAAAATTTTGAAAACTTATCACTCAATTCATGTACAAACAAACGAAACCACCATTAAGTTAAACTCAACTTTCCGTTACATTCCTGATCTTCTCCTAAAAAAGGTAACTGACGGCATAAGTAGTAAACCACATGGATAAATAAAGTCCCATCTACTCCGATGATTCTGTCTATTTTTCTCTTTTCACCAAAGTCGGTGATTGCAGAGTGTGAGTTTCATGTTCCTCGTTTTGTACATTTTTTTTTTTTTTTTATTAGTTCTTTTTTAGAATCTTTTATACTCCCTCGATTATAATATAATGGATATTTTAGGAAATCAAATGGGTTTCAACCGCTTAATAAAATATTATAATGTTTTCTCTAAATTATGGTATATTAAGGTTTGAGAATATGGAAGCCAAAGTCTTAAAAAATAATATTAAAGACGCATGATACATTAAGTTTTCT
The DNA here is from genome assembly GCA_032359685.1 of Pittosporum tobira. Classification (NCBI taxonomy): domain Eukaryota; kingdom Viridiplantae; phylum Streptophyta; class Magnoliopsida; order Apiales; family Pittosporaceae; genus Pittosporum; species Pittosporum tobira. Next base: position 12,326 of record JAUMHB010071971.1, on the reverse strand, counting down.
TTATTCACGTTATTATTATGTTAAGAGTGACTAAATTTAGTTATTAAGTACTTATAAGATACTAAAGCATGTGAATGGATGTAATCGGTTACGTTGAGAGATTTATTAGTATACGATACTAATAATTTTACTTTGTTCCAATCTCTTTTTTTTTTCTCCTTCTATAATTTATTGACATTCTCAAAAAAATATTTTTTCCTATTAGTTTTGTGTGCATCGCATGACTATTTAACTAGTTTTATTTGAAAATAAGCATCAATTTTTGTTGATAATATTATATATTAATATAAATTTTTGATATTTTTATCATAAAAGTTGATATTTCTACGACTAAAAATCTCAATTTTTAAACAACACATGCTTATCACATAAAAATATTAACTTATTTAATAAAAATATCAATTTTTATTGGTTTATTTTACAACACACCTTAGAGAAAATTCATTTTATTAATATGACATTATCCTAATATTGTTTGTTATAGTTTTCGGGCAGGTAGTATAGACCGTATGGTTGGTTGATACAACTCGGTGAAATGGTGTGAATTAAGCAGGTGTCACAACACATTTCCGTAGGAAATTAATTTAATGATATAAATCGAATAATGTTTCTCGGTTATGCAAGCCATTATATATAAATTAGTTAATAATTACAATAATTTCTAATCGACAAAATACAATTATTTAACTTATGTATTGACATTAGACAAATTTAAAACCTAATTATTCTTATAATATTTGTACGAGTTTAACAAATATATATATTTAATTTTTTAATTCATACACATAATATTTTGTAATTAATATTAAAAATTTAAACTAGAATTATAGTAAGCTCATAAGAAAAATACTTGAAGTAGACCATCACGTTGTTAAGACTTCGTTGACGTCTCACAAGAGCTCTAATAAAATTCAATTTTCTAATTTTAAATGCTGCTTTAGAAAGAAAAAAAATTTAAAAAAAACTCTAAATGCCATGTAAATGATTCTTGAAGATATTAACGAAACTAATAACATATATTTTCTAAACTTTAATTTAAAGATTTAAATCAACTGAAGGTCTTGGTTCCGGGGCTCCGAACCTGTGTTTACGTCATCTTCGTGACTGACAGAGCGGTAGACGAATTAACCGTAAAGGAGTCGACCATGAAACCTAGATCACCGGAATTGCAAAATGTTTTCACTTCAGTCCAAATCTTCTTATAAAGATTCAACCTGTAAGTCATGATGTCATTCAATTTTCAAGCATTATTGGGTATTACTTGTTGTCTTATTTTGTTTCTGTAAACGCAGCCCTCGTTTTGATCATCCGTGTTTATCTGATTAATTTGTTCTTATTTGATCCATATTAGGGTTTCAAAGTTGCTTTAATTCAGTTACCACTTTGGACTTTTATCCGCTTCTCTCTAGTTAATTTTAGCTTATGTAACTGGAGAAGCGTATGCTCATCCTACCAGAAGAGCCAGTAGAATTGATCATGACTGGGGATAAAATTAAGCCTTCCCAACTTGACAATCGCATGAACTCACGTAACCAAAGTGTTATTGGGGATCTCTGTATAGGATTTGAGCTTAAAAGTGAGCTGTAATGCAAGAACATCTTTAGAATTGGACGTAAAACTAATGGAATGAATCCATTTCAAATCTCCTTTTATCTCCAATAAAAATATTTTCAGTAAAACATGTTAGCCTTATTTTCTAGACGATGGCTTAAGCTTTTCCAGTGGGTGAGTCATTTTCTAGAAAATAAGATAAACCATTTTTGCTCTGCATATTTTTGAGAATTGTTTCCTTGAATCCGAACACAGCCTGGCTTTCATAAAACCATTAAACAAGCATAGTGGTCATAAATTTTATGTTGAGCACTTTTCTGTTAGATTGAATTTCTGGCTAAAGTTTCTTTGGGTGAAAATCTTCATAAATTCAGTGGAAGACTTTCCTGGCCTTTGATTTAAGCATAATGATAAGTTTTAATGTGCTCCAAGCCTCCAACAGGACAATTTTGACGGTACTGATGTCCTTCTTTTGCTTCTTGTCAGGAAAAGAGAATTTCGTAAATCTTTATTGTTATTTTATTTATCATGGCTGGTCTGGAGGAGTTGAAAAAGAAGCTTGTACCATTGTTTGATGCTGAAAAGGGCTTCTCATCTGGGTCAACCTTGGACCCCTCTGATTCTTATATGGTAACTTATGTCCTTTGAGGAATAGTTTAATGTACAAAAACAAGTTTTTCATCAAAATATATTTGTTTCCTTGTAGCTATCTGATGGCGGAACTGTTAACTTATTAAGTCGATCCTATGGAGTATACAACATTAACGAGCTTGGACTGCAAAAGTGCACTTCACGGTCAGTAGATGACATGGACCTCGGTGAAAAGACATATAAGTGTGCTTCCCATGAGATGAGGGTTTTTGGAGCCATAGGGAGTGGTGCAAGCAGTGTTGTTCAGAGAGCTATTCATATACCAACACATAGAATTATTGCCTTGAAGAAGATTAATATATTTGAGAAGGTTTGTCTGTCTATTTGTCTTTCTTCTACGAATTTACTATGCAGTTCGGTTACTGATTTGGTTTACACAATTTTAGGATTGATCAGTAGATTAATTGGCTAATATATTTTCTGATGACAAATCTAAAAAGTAGCATGGAACCAGATGCTTTATACTTTAGTAACTTATATGAATAATTCCATGTCAGGAGAAACGACAACAACTTCTCACAGAGATTAGAACGTTATGCGAGGCACCCTGTTATCAGGGTCTTGTTGAATTCTATGGAGCGTTTTACACTCCAGACTCTGGGCAAATAAGCATAGCTTTAGAGTACATGGACGGAGGATCCCTAGCAGATATCATCCAAGTGCGTAAACGTATACCGGAAGTGGTCCTTTCTTTGATGGTTCAAAAGCTCTTGCATGTAAACTTACTTCCTTAGGTCTTTCAGCTGAGTTATTCTCTTTGCAAATATGCTGTGTTTTCTTCTTCTGTCGTGTTTACATTTGTATTTTAATTCTTCAAGGGGCTGAGTTACTTGCATGGAGTTAGACACTTAGTGCACAGAGACATAAAGCCGGCAAATTTGCTTGTAAATCTTAAGGGAGAGCCAAAGATAACAGATTTTGGGATAAGTGCTGGCTTAGAGAATTCGGTGGCAATGGTTAGTGATTGACGCTACATTGGACAGCCTTATATTTTCTTGTTCGCTAGAGCTTCTCTAATTACTTTAACATTCAAATTGCATTTCAAAAATATTTGATTAAAATTTGTAACTTACTTTTGTTTTGTGTTTTCAGTGTGCTACTTTTGTTGGAACTGTTACATACATGTCACCTGAGAGAATTCGAAATGAGAATTATTCCTATCCAGCTGATATTTGGAGCCTTGGACTTGCACTTTTTGAGTGTGGTACTGGAGAATTTCCTTATACAGCTAATGAAGGACCCGTAAATCTTATGTTGCAGGTGTCCGTGGATGTTCTACTTTAGTTGTTTGTTTCCTTGTTTTATGCCACCTTTCGTATTTTCTGTCATTATGCTTGTTATAACTCGTTCAAAGCAACGTCGTCTTTTTCCAACTACTTGGATTTCAGCTACATGAACCATCTGTATTTTGCTTCATTTGTGGTTATATTCCCTGTTCCATCATGCTCAAAAGTAATTAGTACACAGTCTGGAGTGTAAAATCTTGTCAAAAACTGGTAGGTGTTCAGTTTGTAAATACAGATTTCATGCATTCCCATGCCCAGGAAAATAATTATTTTGGCTTGACTTGTTTCTATGTCATGCTATGTATTTTGATTGTAATTAGTTAATGGTTAATCATTGCAGATCCTAGATGATCCATCCCCAACGCCACCAAAGAACACATTGTCGCCAGAGTTTTGTTCATTTATCGATGCTTGCCTGCAGAAAGATGCAGATGCACGGCCAACAGCAGAGCAGGTGAGCGAAATGCATATATATTGTGCATGGTTTACTCAAAGTGAAACTTTTATTTGGTGTTGGGGAATCTCGAACTTTAGAATTGGTATCAAACTCTCTATAGATTTTTGGAACAATAGTATGAATTTTTTCTGTGAAGACTAAGAATAAGTCCCTGATTGGTGGTACAAGGAGTTGGGGCAGAATTTCCACTAAGAACGGAACTCTGGTGCTCAATTTCGAATAGGGCTTCTAAGAGTACTACAAAAACTGGATTTTTGATTTTACAATCAATTTAACATATTTAATTTTTGAAGTTCGAATGACTATGAGAACTACTTTTACGTTTAGGGTCCTAAACTGAAGTTCCAAATAAATAATTTCCTAAATTCAATTTTGATCACGTGTACGAAGAGGATTCCAGCATGTGACTGCTGTAGTTTTGAGGATTTCTTACTCTGCATATCCTGGCTAATGTGTCTTCTCCTATGCTATGTAAAGCACAGTGGGATATTCAATTTCATTTTGATTGACCCGAGAACTTTTTATAGGTGAGCAAGTGGTGCAATTGCACATATATGCATATGCCATTACCACAGTATATACTAAGAAGATTTTGCTGATAAACTGGTATCTGATACTGTTTAGTCAGACTGATTTGAGAAACTTATTTGAGAAATTGTAATTAACTTATGTTTAGGCCAACTTTTCTTTGGAGAACCTTTCCGCATGCTATGTGATATAGACACTTAGTATGTTCCTGAGTTCATGTGATATACTATGTGGAAAATGAGTGTGTAGCTAGGACCCAGGGGAGAGATATTACAAATGCCCAAAGTTAAAAAAAAGCTCCATTGGCCAAGGAGGGTTTCATTAATTGCGGCTTCCTTCTTCCTTTCTATAAGGCTACGTTAAGCTTGTTTGATTATAGGTGGATAAATTTATATCTACCTTATATCAAAACTGGATTTGTCAAGAGACTTCTGCAAGTATTTTTTGACATCTTATGTTATTAATGTGGTTGAGGGGCTGGTTGGGGTACTCTTCTGCTTTGCTGTCTGGACCTTGACATGGTTTATTTGTTGCAGTGTATGTATACATTTGAATTCGGAATTGAAGTACTTAAGACACTGCATGAAAATGAATCCTGGTGTTCTCTTTTATTTGTTTTTATTTTCTTAAAGTTGGGATTGTGACAGTTTTGTGGGGAATAGGGGGATAGTCTCATTTTCCATCCTTCTTGAGTGACAGTATTGTGCCTTGGGATGGTGAGAAGTTGAACATGTGGATTTTTATTTTGAATATGTCTCAATTTTTCTGTGGCTTCGTATTTTAATATTTTAACTGATTTTTTTGGGTCTATTTTATCAAATATATGCATCATGATTTGAACTTGACATTTTCTTCGTCTTTCATTTTTCTATAACACAGCTCCTTTCACACCCATTTATTAGAAAGCACGATGATGCCAGTGTGGATTTGGCAGTATTTGTTCGTAGCATTTTTGATCCCACACAGAGGATGAAGGATCTGGTAGATGTAAGCTTTGAATAAGAGTTAAATATGTAGACTCGATTATCGGTTGATATACCAACAACGAAAAATAACTTAATCTAAGCATTATTCTGTTTCACTAGATACTAACTTCACTTTTATTTGATTGATCAGATGCTGACAATACATTATTATTTACTTTTTGATGGACCCGATGAACTTTGGCAACATACAAAGACCCTTTATAATGAAAGTTCTGTTTTCAGGTACTGAACTAATTTCCGACGCTTGTTTCCCTATTGTTTTATGTAGCAAAATCTGATCATTGGACTTCGTAAGAAATTGAAAGATGATTTATAATTCATTCTACACAGTTAGGCCAAAGCCATGTGAAAGATGAAGTAATGAATTCAAATGTAAGAATACGCTGTATCTCTGCTCATTAGATAAAAGCTTTTATAAGTAGTAGTTTTTTTTTCTGTTTTTTTTTTTTTTTTTTTAATTTTTTGGGCATCCATCATATTTGAAGGTTTGGGTGGTTGAGTGGGGGTTGGAGGGAAGCAGATCAAATTGAGCGGTGTTTAAGTGTTCAGTTGATAAATTACAGCATAATTTGTGATTGTTTGCAATAACTGAACTATAAAAGGAGTCGAATTAATGTTGGACAACATAGGGAGTTTATATGTAAAGTCCTGATCATAGCTAAGATGTTGCCTTTCAATTGTTTACTAGTACTATATCTTTTGCCGTTTACTAATTTAATATCAGTTTCTCTGGGAAAGAATCCGTTGGCCCACATGATATCTTCAAGGCCTTGTCCAGCATCCGAAGCACATTAGCAGGGGAATGGCCTCCTGAAAAGCTTGTGCACATTGTCGAGAAACTTCAATGTCGTGCTCATGGTCAAGATGGTGTTGCAATTCGCGTGTCAGGATCTTTTATTGTCGGAAACCAATTCCTGATATGTGGAGATGGTATACAAGTAGAAGGTGTGCCAAATTTTAAGGATCTCTCTATCGATATACCCAGCAAGCGAATGGGAACATTTCAGGAACAGTTTATCATGGAAGCAGGGAATGTTATTGGCCGTTACTTCATAGCTAAACAAGAGCTTTATATTAATCAGTAGAAACTCAGAAATGATCTTCTCTTCCAAGGTCAGTTGATTTCGTTCCTTCTTGTTAACACCAAAACAATATTGGCATATTTTGTTTGACTCTATTAACTGATGCTCCTCCCGTTCCAAAATATAAGAGCAAAATGAGTTCTTACATAATCTTTGCATGAGATTGTTAAAACTTATTTTGCTCTATAATTTATATTACTAATGTTCGTTAAAAATGAATATGAATAAAACCCCATATAGATAATCTATAGATCGTCAGTTTTAGGGATTTTTTACTCAAAACAGGAAAATAATCTTCTAAATATTTAACTTTTCAGCTAAATTCTCTAATTTTTTGTAGTGGAGGGAGTACACTCCCTTCATCCACAAAAAGTGACACATTCACGTACTGCCTTGCACAATACATATTGTAGGGAGAGAAATGCAGATGATATTATTAAGAATTTTCTCCAGCCAAAGGGTAAAAAATGGCCATTTTTAACTTAAAACAGGGGCAACAGAAATGGTTAGGGAAGTCACAGTTTCCAGTAATTTTATGGATATACAACCGCATCTTTTTATTAAAACTATGTTAACTGATGTCGAACTTTCATTGTGAACAGTACCTCAAGCTTTACTCCTGCAGCTCTACAAGAGCTTGGACTGTAGGACGCTTTTGCTTCAGTCTGGAGTTCCATGTTTTTACCACGATTTCATATCTAGTTGAATTTCTGTAAACTTCAAAACTATTTACATACATGATAATAGCATCACATCTCAAATTATATTTACAGAAGTGTTTGCAAATGTATCCGACTTTTTATGTGATTTTGTCATTATACAAATTGAATCCAACAAAAAACAAGAGCAACCATCCATTGAATGCAGGTCAATTTTTTTTTTAACAAGTACGGCTGCACTACAAAATTTATGTTTGCCGCAAGGGTTGTTCAACTTCAACTCGTTTAAGATAATTCAAGCTTTTAACAAATTAAATTCATACTTTTCATAAATAAATTTGAAATATTTAACATTATTAAACCATTGACAAATTAAGCTTTTGGAGCTTAAATTTTGTTCGTTAAACTAAATCAACTTTTTATCGAGCTTAAATTAAGCTTCAAATGTGTCAAATTGAGCTTCAAACAAGGACTTGGGTCACCTTGTTTACCACTATGGGACTTGCTCTTCATTGTTAGGATTCTTCCCAGAATTATCTCCTTGAACGAAGAATTATATTTGCTAAGGATACATTAAAAAGTTAACACTGAAACACTATGATATCCGAATTATATTGATCATATTGAAGTGATTGAACTGAAGAAATATAGGGCAATATCCCAAATAATTAACAGAATCAGATGTGCCAAAATAAAATTTCAAGTCAATAGCAGATGTAATATTCCACCAATAACTTCTTTCAAGGACAAACCTGCAAAATCATAATGCCAAACTAGTTAGTTCACCTTGCCATAGGTACGTAACTCCAACAGCCAAAGAAAATAATAGTAATAAACTGGACTCACTTTATATTATCTGAGAAAGGGCTTGTTCAACGTCTCCCAATCAAGCAACCAGTTGGTTAAATGACGTTAAGTGAAAAGGAATAATAACAATCTTCAATCATCAAAGCTCTTGAATTAAATTCAACCAAGAGCTATGACGCTGTCGAAAAGTAATCCCGGATTGTTTTTCTCTTCAAAGAGGAAGGAGGGTTCAGCACGGAGGAAGGGCTTTCAAGAGAAGCTTCAGGGGTTATCTCAAAGTTTTCGTTAGCTTTAAAAGGACAGGGTAATCTTCTGTTTGGGGGTTTTGGAGTACTGATTTCGGGCATTGCTATGGAATTAATAGACTTGATTTGGTGTGCAATTTCGTCTGGAGGACAACTGTCACAAACCATTTTGGAAAGTGTTGGCTCTTCATCCATAAATAGTTTTCGACACTCCATACTTGGAAGTGCCATGACTCTCCTTCGGATGGAAGATGGGGATCTCGTCTTTGAGTAGCAACTACTTCTGACATCCCAAAAGCGAACCTAGGATACAAAATTAAACATTAAATCTGGGGGATAACGGCCAACACAAAAATGAAAACCTCAATTAGCCATCCCATATTGAAATCATATGTTTGATTAATCAGAGATCCTTTAGGAAATTATCATATAATTAGATAAAACATATGCTTTTAATGTTAATTATTGATTGGTAATATAGTATACCGTGAAATCATCTGAACATGTAGCTATTTTTCCCATCTCAGATGAGCACCTGCAGGAGAACAGTTGTGAGATCTTTGGGTATATTGGTTAAGTGAAATATTCTTTGTTTGGTTAAAAATATACCAGTCTACTGCTGTAGTTTCTCCGTCATGGCCTTTCAGTACAATGGGATCTCCTTGAGGTTTGTTCACCTGTTTTTCATAAACACCTAACAAGGTCAAACCCGTGGCAAGAACCATGCTGTGAGAAAAAATAAATTCAAGAGAGAAACTAACCTGCCATATGTAGGCATTTCCATCAGTAGAACCACTCAGTATCTGGGCTGCATCAGGGCTCATTGCTGACTGCAATCATTTAGTATGTTAACAAGAGCAGCAAGTTTAGCACTGTCTAGAATGATTAATAAATTGGCATGGAAAAACAGTACTTACCTTCACAAAAAATGAATCAATTCGGCATCCAGAGAAAGATTTGACAGGCCCCTTTTCAAGCTGAAGTATATTATAGAGATATATTCTACAAACAAGTTATCAAAATATAAGTCAAACCTAAATGCTTAGTTGCTGAGAATGATGTAAGCTCAGCACACGGGATTTAAAATCTTTCAGAGCATGCCCTATTCTGGATGAGGGTGACAATCTCTAATAGGAACCAATGCTACTCAAAGAACTCAAACATACCTATTATCCATGCATGAAGCTGTAAGAAATACTCCATTTAAATCTTGGGACAAGCTAGTTATGCCATGTAATCGCCTTTCCTGAGGAAAAGAGAATAAGCGATTAACTATGTCCTTGAACAGATTAGTAGCACATGCATATTACTAGACATAACTAATCTTGTTGCCAATATTTCACAATAACATGGGTTTCTTAGTAGAATACACATTTCTCGGTTAGATATAAACGAAGTTAGATCCTTCAAATCTGATATTCCCATTTTATCACAAGACCCTCCATCTAGAGTGTGAACTAATTGTAAACTTCCTACTTGCCTTTTGAGTTGATGATTCAGAATCAGAGCATGCCTGGGCAACTGAACTTTTTAGGTTTCTTCTGTCCCAGAACTTCACAACACTGAAATGAATCAAAAACAAAGGGAGAGGTGAAGGATAACTCTAGATCACCACCAGGATGAGGCTTAATGTTTTATCCGAAGGCCTTATTTGTTCAAAATCAGGAAGATTTCAGAGTGCCCTTGAGAAAATGTTAAAGGTTTCTTCCGCACCTGTCAACAGCTCCAGCAGTAGCAATGGACACCTCGTCCTTTAGACAGAGAACTGAAGTTATGCTCTTAGAAGCAGCCTGGAAAGATAAACGCTTCAGTGAATGGCATAAACCAATGGATTGCTCGTTGGGAAAGAGAAATGCAAACAAAAATATACCTTGCCAGACCTACCCCGCCTTCCATGAGTTGAACTATGAGCCGCTTGGATGGCTTCAATTGGCCTGCAAAAGGTTCAAAAAATTATTGCTTATATTTCCTACATTATCAGAACTTTACTTTTCCTTTTTTTTTAATTAATTTTTTTTAAAATTTTATTTTTCAGAACAATAGACAAGTGGACAACCACCAAAGACCATACCCATTTATGAACAGCCTATCAAGTTGTTTATTGCCTCATCCATAACATTATAACACTACAGAGTTGAAAAATAGAACTTACGATATGCATGACTTCCCCTGCCTACTTCCAAAGCACCTTAAGTCCCATAGAGCAAAGGAACCATCTCTAGCACCAGATACAATGAGATCTAACAGAAGGCAACAAAGACCATCATACTGAGATCTTACTTTCTTTTGAGGAAGGAGTTTAATTAAAGAGGGGCAGGAAAACAGATCATACACCTACCGTGATTAGTTGGATGAGAGCAGATAGATTTTACACTTCCTGTGTGACCTATCAGTGCTCCGATACATTTCTCTTCTTGTGCATCCCATACCTTTATCTGTACAGCTCAGATGAATGTTTAATCAGTCAGCAAAGCTTTCAAAATGAATCCAATGTGAGGAATGCTATTCCAGCATAGAGACTTACACTTTGATCACCAGAAGCTGTTAATATGTTAGTATCTTCCTGCAGGAACGAAAAAAATATTGTGATAAATATAATGTGTTCCAAAAAAAACCAAAAATTGAAGATCTGTTCACTGCATTCCCTTCCATCAACAAATTGATTAATCTGGCAGTCATCACATTACTGTCTAGTAGAAAAATTCAATAAATAATGAACAAAGAGAGCAAACTAAAGCCCATAACGGTGGACCTTCCAGTTAATCCCAAGAAAATGTAAAGAAAAGAGAATTTAATATGAAGGGATACCTTGATCCAACATATATCAAAAATAGCATTATCATGAGCAAACCACTCCCCCAGTCTAGCTCTCCCTGCAAACATTTTTTACCAAAAATCAATACTTGAAAAAAGTACTAGCAACAACGATGAAATAGAACTATCAATTGTTAAAACCTCTATAGGCTTTACCCGTATTTTGCTGGTGCGTTGATGAAGATGGAAATTTCAAGCGAGAATTGTACAAGATAACATAGCCACGTTCGTCACTCACAGCTATAATTTGGGCATTTTTACGTGTCTGTAAAATTTGGTTTACAAATTTAGACAAAGAAATTTTGGAAACATTAAGAACCAATTCCATCAAATAAACCCAAACCCATCCCACCCTATGAGGTTCAATCTCCCTGCCAAATGGTCGAGCGGGCCCTCTTTAAAAAAATGATAAACAATGTCATTTACATACATGGTACTTATAGGGAAGAAAGATTGTACCTTGCAGAAAGAGAGGGCCATTGGAGGTGAATTTTCACTGTCATGTTCAACAACGAAGGCCCCCATTTGATTGTATTCAGGTGCATCATTTTCTAGATATGGTCGTTTTCTTACTGAAACATAATGAAAATAAATGTTTTCTTTTTAAGAAAAAAAAAATGAGATAAATATACGTACAAAGAATTAAAGATATGTAGAGAGTGATGGAATTAAGAAGAGTACCTCGAAAGCCATTGAGCTCCCTTGATTTGATGTCCAGAAAAAATGATCTGGATTTATTGCTGTCCATTTCCAACTGCTAGGTGCCGCTTCCAACAGAAAGAGAGAGAGAGTATAGAGTAGAAGATGAGAGAGAGAGAGAGAGAGAGAGAGATAGAGTGTGTACAGAAGAAGGAGAATGAATCGGCTTTGTGTATTTGGCGCGCGGATAATTGGGAACGAGGAGGGAAATTTCAAAAAAATTGGAGGGAGTATTTGCAATTTGGTTACGGCCAATAATGTTAACGATTCTTTTTTACTATGATGTTTCTTTGGCTATTGTTTTCTTTGAAACTGTGTTTATGTGTTAAAAATTATATTAAAAACCTTTAGAACATAAAAGGAGCAAAGTTTCGTATATTCTCTTATGTGGTTATTTTAACTAGGTCACTATCTTATGTAAAGTATGGATCTCAATTTAATAATTATTTATATATTTTTAAAAATATTATCTATATCCAAAATCAAAATAATTAAAGTTGATATTATGATTATTGTTTAAAAGGTTAACAAATATATAGGTATATTGATTATTCTAATTTT